>JASANB010006278.1:72500-133612 GCA_030248155.1 Sabatieria punctata
TTTGTTTATCTACTATGACACTTGGATTGCACTGGTGCCTGTGCTGGCACTCTATGGTCTTGCTTCAATGACGCGATCGTACCTGATTTCCTTCATGTTCAACCATGCTGCAAAGGCGTTTGTGCTGAGCGTTGTGATCTGCATTGTACTCGGTGAGTCAATGTCAGCCTAAAAATAATAAAATCAATTTCAACTGTTAAATTATGCCGATATCTTTCAGGGCTGCCAATAGTAGTTGTAGCTCCCCTGTTCGACAATGAAGAGATGTTCCCTGGCTTCTCTAAATTTGAGCCTCTGATAGCGATCATATTTCCCAACTACTGTCTTGGTAGATCCTTCTACTACCTTGGATATCGAAATTTCGAGATTGCAATTCAGCGACAGCGCATGATGTGTCCCATGGGAAAGTGCAGTGAGTAATCAACTGACTTTCTTCTACAAAAATTGAAGTTCACATTTCAGATTCAAGCATAGAATTACCACGAGAAGAATTCAATGCCACCTTGCTATTTGGTGATGAGAAACCAGGGGTCCGCAGGTTTCTCATCTATTTTGTGGCTCAGTCTATATTTTACTGGGGTTTGGTCACACTGGCTGAGTTTGGCGTCTTCAAGACATTGAAGTCCCGGTTTCTTGAGGCGTTCTGTGGAGCTGGCAAGCGACACCAAATGGTCAGTTTGTTTTGTTTGTTTGTTTGTCTGTTTTTGAGTTTCACTGTCCTTTCGGATAGCTCGGGACACCCCTCGCTCTTTTCAGAGCCCTTCAAAGGGATAGCCCTGCCCATACATGTAACAGCTCCGGGCCGACCTGGGGGAGGGGGGTAGGGGGGGGTTTCCTCAGGTGGGGGGTCGAGGGGGGGTTTCGCCCAGGTGGGGGGTCCCAAATTTCAAAAAGCTCCAAAACGCCTAGAAATGCGTTTTTAGCACGTTTTTCTCAGTAAGGACGCTAAAAATCGCTATTTTAAGCTGCCAAATAGCGTTTTAAAGCTAAAAACAAGCAAAAAATGACAAAAAGAGCTTCCAAAAACACCGATTTTTCTTAAATATCAGCAGTGGAAACGCCAAATTCGGTTTCCAAAGGCTTTTCAAGTGAATTTTAGGCTAAAAATTAGTGATTTCTGACCCAGTTTGTTAATACTGGAGCCACTACTAGTACTTGTATTTTTGGTCAGGGGGAGGGGTCCCTTAACCTGTCTCGGGGGGGGGGGGGTGAGGGGGGGGTTTGGCCTTTCCAGCAGGGGGGTAACCCCCCCCCCCACCCCCCCTAGTACATGTATGGCCCTGCCTACAAACAACCCTCCCTATTGCTGCCATTACGTGCATTACGTTTCGTACGTACGCCGGTTCGGTTTTCATTTACCTACTGGCCATCACCGGCTTTCAGCGGCCTGAGTTGGGCTTTGACAAGTTTTGAACCCACAAACAACCACTCTCACAGTTGCTGGGGGCTGCCGTGTCAGTCAAAATCAGTTAGACCATATTGTCTGAATCTGGTTCTTTGTAGACCGAATACATGCAGCAGAAAGCAGTGAAAGGAGACAACGACACAGAGGCCGAGGCAGATGCTGTGCGGCAGATGTCTCCCAACGATTATCCAATGATGATACGGTATTTGACCAAAACCTTCGGACCATTCACTGCAGTTGACGGAATCAGTTTCCATGTGAAAAACAGCGAATGCTTTGGCTTACTGGGAGTCAACGGGGCTGGTACGTTGATAAAGACGATAGCTGTTCTGTCAGATGAATTTAGGAAAAACAACGACCTTTGAGATGCTGGTGGGAAATCATACTATTACAGCTGGGGAAGCTGTAATCACAGGACGCAATGTTGCTGTCAACTGGAGATCTGTAAATGCCATTACACAGTGTAATAATGGGTAGTTTCATGCAAATTTGTGCACCTTAGGCCGGAACCAACTTGGGTTATTGTCCACAGTTTGATGCTTTGTTGGAGAACTTGACTGGGAATGAAATGTTGTGTCTGTTCGCTAGACTGCGGGGAATTCCTGAAGGCAACGTGACTAAAGTCGTTTCTTCTGTTGTGAATGCGGTGGGAATTGGGATGTACGCACCCAGAATGACAAAGACTTACAGGTTACATGTACCTCAGGGTATTTTCCTTGTTCTAATGGTGACAAATAGATCAATCACGCTGTTCTGTGTAAATACATTGTTGTCAGCGTGTCACATTCTCATCATAGATTTCAGTGGAGGCAACAAACGCCGTCTGAGCTTGGGATTGGCTCTGGTTGGCTTGCCAAAGGTTTTGCTCTTGGATGAGCCGACAACTGGAGTCGATCCAGCAGCAAGACGTTCCATCTGGGACATCCTGGCTGAGCTCAGAAAACATGGAGTCGCAATCATTCTTTCTTCACATAGGTAGGCTTTTTAGCTACAATGTGAAAACTGTTTGGACTGTGTGCATTTGTACAGTATGGAGGAGTGTGACGCATTGTGCACACGCATCGCTATAATGGTGCGTGGTCGCTTGGTCTGCATAGGGAGTGCGCAGCACTTAAAGACCAAATACAGTGCAGGCTTCAGTCTGCAGTTAAAGGTGGCATCACCAGAGGCACTGGACCCTGCCAAGAAGGCCATTGCTCAAGCGTTCCCTGGCAGTTTGTTGAAGGTATTTATCGTTTGGCCTTATCTATCAATTTTGTTTCCGTACAAGGAAGTGCACGAACAAGTGCTGATGTACGAACTGCCGCAGTATGTGAACGTCACGTGGTCCCGTATGTTTGGCACCTTGGAGCAGATGGTTGAGCCGCTGAAGATTGTCGATTATTCGTTGTCACAGACCACGTTGGAGCAGGTGTTTCTGCGTTTCTCAAGAGGCGAGGCAAGCCCGGCCATAGTGGTTGGAGTGCAGCAGACGCAGAATAATACTCCACCACTGATTATTGAGTCAGTTCAGTTGAATAACTAAGGCAGTTTTTGATCTGTTCAGTGTTGTTGATCTCTGTTCGTGCTATTCGTATATGTTTTGTGCTGACTGGGCCATGTTCATGTCCTGCGTTTACGGGTGTTTAACTTGAATGGGTTGTCTGCATTTGTTTTCTGAATCGTACTGGTCAGTGAATTTGTGGTAATCAACGGTATAAACTTTCTGTGGTTTCGCTTCTTTACGGTGGGCAGAAGATAAGATAAGTCTGTGATACAGCGATGCCAAATTGGTGGAGTCCCCAAGGGGTATCACAATGACAGGGTCAGAAAAACAAAAACATAACCATGCAAATATGTAACATATTCAATCGTTCAATCATCTACAACTTGGCATTTTCAGAAGCCTCTTGCCGGGCAACAGGCGCAGGTATGGAAGGGCCCGAAACAGGGTAAGCAATAGGACTGGCGTTCAGTACCATCGGTGCTGGCTGGGCAACATAACCTAAAGATTTGTCAATGATGTGGTTAGACATCCAGTTATCCAAAATTGGAACACTATACCTATTACAGGTTGGCCAGTGGGTATAGTGGTTCCAGAGCCATAAGCTCTTCTTCGCATCCGCAACACTAGCCAAACAACCAAAAGAACCACAACCAAAAGCACGAAGAAACATGCCGCTACAATGCCTGCGATTGCTCCAGGCGACACTGAAAAGATTTGAATGTGTCGGGGGACTTTTACTATAAGAGAGTGAAACTGACTGTATCCAATTATAGTATAGCCTTCGACGTTTATTTTGAATCCTTTGTCGACATTGTAAGAGTCTCCACTGGTGAACTTGATATACAGGTAGCGGTCTGATGACTCGACATTGCTACAGCTGGAGTAACTGTGATCAGAGCCTTGACAGCTAAATGAAGATCGGATTGCATACGATCCGATGTGCGGGGGGACCTTACGGCCCTACGATCACACCTATGCGGTCCATTTCGTGACCCCCATGGTTCGTCATCTTGGACGTTTCCCTATCACTGTCAGCCACTCTAGCCATGCTGTTGGGCGCCAGGTATTAAGAAAGTGCCTGGCGCATTCACGTCACGGTGATGTCGGCTCCCAACGTCCCTTGGTCCGCCCCTTGTGAGAGAGGCCCCCCAGGACTTGTCGGTTTCCATGGACAACTCCTGACGTCATTGATCTTCTCCTCCAACGTGGCATGCTTTGGAGCGGCTTCGGTGCAATGGCAGATCCAGTCGGTTGCCACTTTACCTACTCACTGTTGCCAGCTTTCGGTAGCCTGGGTGGAGCTTGCGCCAACGATCAACTCTTTGCGGCAAGAAACTTGCCGCGCCGAGAGGATGAGTGCACAATGTCGCGCACAGTGGCTTAGCGGCCTAAACCACTACACCAACTGTGCCGGCGATCGGATTCCATACCAGAGATCACTGTTCTTCACTTTGCTACCTTTGCAATTGTTCAGAACTGTCAGAGTCACCATCGAAGAACTCCAATTTAGCCGAACTGCCCAGATCGAAGTCGTAGGTTGCAGCATACACATAGTGTCCTTTATCTGCTTTAACAGTGTAATGACATTCCATATTGACGCAGTAGTAACTGGGGTAGTTGGGCAAGTGCACATATTTGGTCCTGTAGGAGCCGGTCAGTTCAATTGTGTCGGGGCCACAGTCACAACTAACTGCAGTGGCCGATCCTGAGAACCCGGTGTCCACTAAACTTGCATCGGTGGTGAAGGTGATGAACATGTGTGACTCGTCTGTCTGCACCGGACCGCATTCTTTGTAGGTTCTGTCACCAGAGCACCTATAACTCCATAGTCAGAATCAGGGATGCCTACCATACCAAAATTGTACTTGTACTAAAATCAACCTTTGAATTTAGTACTAGTACCGTACCAAACCAAATTCATCACAGCTCCTTCAATACTGTGGTACCTTACCATATCAAAATCAAACGCCTTTACAGATAATTTTAGTACTATACATGTAATTATGATTTTGGTAAGGCCTGTTCATTTCAGTATTAGCTCGTTGGCTATATTTATAACACTTTTCGAAAGGGTGGAAATATATTTTCAATCCGTTCTGCACGTTTTGATTCGAAAAAAGTCAAGAAAGGTGGATTGAGCGCCGGCAAAGTTGGTGTGTAGTGGTTTAGGCCGCACGGCCACTGTGCGCGATGTCGTGCGCTCATCCACTCGGCGGGGCAAGTTTTTTGCCGCAAAGAGTTAGTCGTCGGCATAAAACTCCACCCAGGTCACCGAAAACTGGTTGCAGCGAGTAGGTAAAATGGGAACCAACTGGATCTGCCGTTGCACCGAAAGCCGCTCCAAAAAGCATGCCGCGTTGGAGGGAAGATCAACGACGTCAGAGGCTGTCTGAGAAACCAGCAATAAGGCCAATACCGGTTTGGTTACGCCGGGCGGCCGTTGGGAGCTGTCGGCACCATGACGTCACCACGTCAGGTACTCTCTTAGTACCTGGCGCCCAACAGCATGGCTTGAGTGGCTTGGCAGTGAAAGAAGGGCAAACGTCAGAGATGACGATATCAGGGGTTATGAAATGGACCATGCAGGTCTGATCGTAGGGTGTACATCGTACGGCCCCCGCCACATCGGATCGGATCGGATTGAGCATAATTTCCAAAGGCTTCTATGACATTATCACCGCAAACCACCACTACTGTACCAAATTCATACCAAAATAATACCAACCAAATTCAAACTGAATTAACTAGTACTATACCATACCACATCAAATTCAAAGTTTGAATTTGGTAGGCATCCATGGTCTGAATCCCTCCCGCTTTTCACCTAATCTGACTGAAGGCAAAACCTGCCATTTCCTGAGGCAATGGCTGCCAGTCTGCCTGTTGCAGAGATGAAAGAAATTACCGTATCATTTGTTTGGTTAGGTCAGCAATAGTGGAATCGTAAACCGTCACCAAATCCTTATCAGCCTCCGTTCTAAAGTTTTCTCCAAAACTTAGTCGAATTTGCGACTTATCGGGAGCATCCACTCTCCAATTGCAGTTCAGATTGTTGCAGTAGGTGAAGGGATAGTTGGGAGAAACTATAGAAACTGAATCTCCAACTTTGCCGATTGTTTTAGTGCCGCTTTTGCAATCGCAAGTCTTTTCCACTCCTTTGATCATAACCTTGAAACCTTTGTGTCCAGTGCTAGTTTTGCTTGTCTGAAATTTCAAGGTCAGCTCCCCTCCATGACTTGTGACAGTTGGACAAGCAGTGCCTGAGCATCTAAAAGGTAGCCACACATTTGTCCAGGAATAGAAAATAATATAGGCTTACTTTCCTAGTAGATGGTCGGTGTTATGCTGTGTTTCAATGATTTGAATAACATCGGTCGAAAGTGCTGTGTCAATGCCATCAGGAAAGGAAACTTGAAGTTGTAGATCGGCATCTGAGGGCGAGGAAACTTTCCAACTGCACATCAGACCACCACAGTAATCGTTTGGATATTTGGGAGACCGAATTTCAACCGTTTGACCAACCGCATTCAGTTGCCAGGTCAGTGAATCACGGCAGAGACATTTCTTCTCTTCTGGAGCAGTCTTTACAGCACTGAGCCTGCTAGTGAATCCGAATGAGGTTTGCGTGCTTGAAAACAACAATGTCATCTCAGTTCCACTCGAGACCACAGGATAGGTGTCAATAGTGTATCCGGAAAATCTAAATGAATTGTTTCAATCCGATAAACGCTTAAAACCTGCCTGCAAAATCATAGAAATCGTCCTAAACAGTATGATAAACACAATTGCTGAGTAAACAATAAAACAGATCAAACATGCTGCTTAGGAGGCGTGCAAAAATTACGTAATGGCATGAGGGGTTCGCCAAATGATTATCATTACGGTGGGGGAGGGGGTTGGCGACTTCATTACGTAATTTTCTCATAGTGCAGAAATCACTGAAGCGGCCATAATTTTAATTGTTTTGACGTACAGTACATGTACATGTAGTCTCGATTTGGGCTTACATTTCCTCAATTTCACTTAGATGAACGTTTAGATTAGAGAAGGTAGCTACCGTTTAAGTCAGGCCTTTCAATTTTTCAAAAGCTACATGACAACAGTGACCTTTACAGGGTTCGTGCGGTTTTTTCAGAACAAAATATTCGTTGACCAAAGTGCATGACGAAAGAAAATGGGCAAAAATACCATTACGTAATTTTTACATGCCCCCTTACTGAGCAACTATAGGGCCAGTGATATCGCCATCCATCACAGATAAAAGATCTGCATTCTCTACTGTTCTGAGATAGACAGTTTCCAAGAGAACCATATAGCCAGCCGGGGCTACGGCTGTCCAACCACAAAACAAGTTTTCACAATAAAAGTAGGGATAATTGGGGGAGTTCAGCTCTTGAGCAGTTCCGTCGGAAGGTAAGTGAATGGTGCGATTTTGGCAGTCACATGTTGGCGGTTTGAAGGATGAAAATTTTAGAGCGAATCTTCCCTTTCCTCCATTTACGGCATGCGACCGAAATTCAGTGTAAATTCCAATTGTGTTGCTGGGAATAATCTTGGTTTTCGGTTCGTTGCCACCTTCGAAGAAACATCTCGAACCACCTGTACAGCTGAAAGCAGTAAGTTTTTGGTTTATCCAATTCGAAAAGACCGGATGACCATATAGCCGTCGAAAGTTTCGAGCTATACAGAAGTAGCGACTTTAGGTAATAAAATAAATAGTGAGTTCAGGTAAACGATTAGTGTTCCGGTAATCACAATGCGTTCGGATGAAAAGAGTGGCTAGAGCCTCTAGTAGAGGTAAATTAATAGAGAGATTGGATAATCGAAATAGTATCTGGCTTACTGTTTTCCAGCAAGTTAATAACAAATGGCAAGTTAGTTTATTTTTGGGCGAAATCGGGTAGCAGCAAATAGCAAATTCCCAGCAAGTTAATTTTGGGCAAAGCGCTGCCTAGCAAATAAATAGCTAGTTAATTTCGGATTGAGAGAGCGAGAAAATTGCTAGGAATTTACTAGCCTCAGACATATTCATCCATTATCCCTATTTTTTCCCTGCTTGGCCTGGGACCTGTTGTGCTGCCAGGAAATATACCTAAGATTGGTTACGCTATGTACATATGTAGGTCCCCGAACGTGGGGGTCTGTGGTGGTACCATATATGGTACCCCCATCTTCGCGTTGTTACCGGTACCGGTACCATATATGGTACCACTCTGTTCAGATTTCGTACCATATATGGTACCGGTACCATGAACGGCGTTAAGTGCCTGCAAGTCGCGTCTTGGCCACTTTACCCTATTCCGTGTGTCACGGCGGCCCCGGCATCCGTGAGAGCGGTTGTTTGTGAGTTCGAAACCGGTGGAAGCGACTGGAAGTAGTCAACGTAAAGCCCAACACAGACCGCCGAAAGCCGGTGATGGCCAGTAGGTAAATGGGAACCGAACCGGCGCTGCCGTTGCACCCAATGGCAGCAAAGGGGAGGGTTGTTTGTAGACAGGGCTACCCCATTGAAGGGCTCTGAAAAGAGCCAGGGGTGTCCTGAGCTGTCCGAAAGGACAGTGGAACTCATAAACAAACAACTGTGTTACGGATAAAGTTAGAGAAAATTCTTGCTGGTGCTTCTCTTTCTGCTGCCACTTATTCAGTTTGTTGAAACTAAGATACAATGTACAGTTTTGATTTTAAGCGGTACCGGGGTGCTCCACTATAAGACATAGGAAAATGCCCAAAATGGGTCACTTTTGACGCTCTTTTAAAAACCGATCATACGCAAGTTTGGTTGAACGAAAAATTTGCAGCAAATTCTAGCAAATTGATAGCAAATAGATAGCAAATTTCTCGCAAATAGCAAGTTAATAACAAATTAGATTTGAAATTGCAGTGTCTAGCAAGTAAATAGCTAGTAAATAAAATTCCTGACAGTTACAAGCAAGTTAATTAGAAAATAAATTAACTGGAAAACAGTAACTGGCTCAACAATTAGTGAGTTCAGTTTGGATACACATCTACATATACAAACAAATGGAATACTGTTGCAATATTTAATATATACACACTGTAGGTAAGGTGTTCCATATACCTAGGTAACAAACAACAAACTGAAAACATCTACCCTCCGATTATATCTTTGTGGGGGCCCAAGATATCGTTGTTGTAGAATATAAGTTCATCATCATCAGTCGAAGATCCAGAGCGAACGGTCAGTTCCACATCGGTAACTTCAACTCTCATTTTGTACTGGGGATCTTTGCCAACGTAGAAAACAGAGAAGGAACAATCCAATGACTGACTAGTGCAATAGCCATTTGGGTAACCCGGCGAATAGATCGTCTTACTTTCTCCTAAGTCTAGTGCGTAAACGCTGCTCAGCTTGCATTCGCAGCTATCCTGAGCAACTGAAAGACCTTCAAGTATTCTAGGTACCGTATTTCTTTTAAGACTTACCACAGAGAGTGGTCAGAATACCTAATACGACCAAGACTTTTCTAGTAATCCCGAGCATGGCTTAGGAGAGCTGACAAAGCTGTCATGCGCCAGCACTGTTTAGCTCTTACACAATGACACCGCTGGAATAGTGTCAATAAAAATGCGCCGATAAGAGACTTTTGTACATGTTTGCTTAGTTGCTAGATAGCAACTTTCGCAGCTCATGCATGATATATTAGGTAAAGAACCGAAATTCTATGGCAGGGGTGGTTCGTGTATATTGTGTCGCAATAAAGTATTGAATCCACCCACTATTCAATAGATGCTATGAATTTTAATCTGTACAATAACAATTTTTATACATCTCAAGTAATGTTTCTGTTAACGATACTAGTAAACACTTGTTTTACAGCAGTTCTGAGTTTCTTCGAAGTGAAAAGGAAAATGTACGGATTGACACAGCAGTACACAGTTGCAATTGTAGCGTATAAAGTCGAATAACTGTCAAACAAAAATGATATAGTTTGCTCAGAAGTCTGCAACCCTGACTGACTTATTAAAAAACCCATTGTCAGAATATTCCAAGCAGCAATGGACAAAGAACAGAAAACTAAGACCAGAACCGCTAAAGCTAACCTAATCTCTCTCAATTTTGACCGTTCTGCAGAGGATTTTACTGTAGCAACCGTCTTTCTAGCTCTCTTCACCGATTTCAGTATTGCATAATAGCAAGCGAAAATGAAACAAAGGCGGATCAGGTTGTTAGCATGAGCTAAGAGTTGGTACAATCTCCACAACTTCATATCAGTTGGTATGACCATGAGTGATTTATTCTGACTGTAGCCTATGCTACCTTTCCTATATTCAGTTGACATCAGCAGGGCAAATGGGCTCACAAGTAACAGTGGGAACAACCACTGGCTCAGAATGGCCAAATAAACATATGCCTGCTTCCAGACCTGAAGTCTTGTTTCGGTTTGCCTTCCATCAATGCTCCCATTGTTGACGTTGTTCTCTCATCAAAGTCATTGTCATTGTCATTGTCATTGTCATTAGTGTTCGGACGATATTCGATATCGATGTCGATATTTTCAGCTCATTATCGATCGATATCGCTATCGATATTTATAGCTATGCAAAAAATCTTAAAATTTGAGAGAGCAAACTGCTATCGCTCCTTATCAGTCAAGCACTGATGCAATCAGCGATCTGGTATCAAGTAGGGAATCGCAGAAAAGGTAGTGGCCCTTCTGAAGCCCTTCAATGAAAAGGTTGACCCCTCAGGCCGATGCACCACCCTAATAAGGCATAATGAGCCCAGACAAAATAGTGTATTTTAACTTATTTTAATGACAAATAAGCCAAAAACCATGACTTTAGTAAAAAAAATCGGACTTTTTTGCTCACCATCCTTTCAATCACCCATCAGCCGGTCCTATGCCCTCAGGATTTGAAAATTTGCCACCCCGCAGCCAAAATGCTAGCCCATGTCTGCTTCTGCCCTCCTGCTTCAAGTGGGTGGAGTGACCAGCTCTTCAGTACTGCTGCAGACATTTAATTGGCATTGTCTGTAAAAGTGGGGCAGGTTAACGAAGAACATGTTCACAAGGGGGTGGGCACCCAGGCACGTGGCATACCTCACGATGAACCTTTAGTATAGTTAACTTATCACCTCAAACGGCTTTGCCCAGCGCGCTCTGGTTCGGCCACACGGACCCCCAGAACTTCGCCCGGCGGCGGATCCGAAAAATCGATCGATTTTATGCCGTACATTCAAGAGCTTATAACTCTCTTCAGAATTGAGCTTTTTGGCTGAAATTTGCAGACAATTAAGGCATTGGCATGGACTACTTACTCTATCAATTTCATCGCTCTATCTTCACCCAGTCCCATTTTGTGGTCCTCGATCTGAACTGCTGAAAATCGAGAAATTTATACATCCCATATTCAAATGCCTTGGAATTTTGCCGAGCACCCCATCTAGGCTCCACATTTTAGGCGTCAATTAGCCCTTGCATGGGCTATCCAAAACTGCTTTCAAACCCGTGGGAATCGTTTCGGTTCCTAAGCAGTGGCCAGTCAAAGTTGGTCGAAAATCTAATTTTTTTCATGCGTTTTCCAGACGAGAATTATGCACCAAGTGCCATGAAATTACCCAAAGGGTAATTTTTTGCGCTCAGTTCATTTCTCATGCTTGTTTTTGATGTTCAAGTGTGATTTTTGTATGGTGGGTTGACACCCCCTCTTTGGCGGAGGTACCTAGGAAGCGATGTTGCTCAAAAATGCTGAAAACCTTTAGATTATGTACTGATATATAATAATGAACTAATAGTAAATTTCTACCAGAATGCCATTTTATGCTTTTTTAATAGGCAACTTTTTAAAATTTTCTTGCCTGGTTGGGCAACAGGCTAACCAGGTGTCTCTAAGCTTTTACATAGACATTTTTTCAAGTCCTGTGTCACTGTCACTGTCTTTTAACAGCAAAAATACAACTTTCAAAAAATTGAAAAAACTTGAATAATTGAAATTTTTCTGAGGTTCCATAATTTAACTGAAAATATAATTGAAATTGAAAACTGAGCCCATAATTTAATTGCAATTGAATTAAAATTCAAATTCCATAATTTTACATCACTAAGTATTACATATTCAAATAGAAAACAGTGCGTATGTTTAGGGAAATCAGCACCCTGCTAGGACTTGGTGTAAAGATGAGTAACCGATGCTTCTTAGGTGTAAACAGTGGCAGGAAATGCGCGAAGATGTCTGGAAGAAATTCGGTAATGAATGGTGCAAACTTGTGGAATGTAAAAGAGACATGGAGCCTTTCTTTACGATGAACGGTACAGTACAGATTCACAATCAGCATGCTCTATTCGATGAATGCATGACCAATTATAGGACCTAATTAGTGAACTTTACTACTGCAATTGTGAATGCATAGCACAGGCTGCGGGGGCCTGGGGGATTACTTCTTTGCATTATGGACGGTCATCAGACCATCCAGTCCATTTGCCAAAAATTTAGGCGATTTTAGGAAAATTAGGCTAACCCGTGTCTGGCTGCCAACTCATACCCCTTTGAGATTTTTCCGGCTCATGTTTGAGTGTGTGCAGTTGATAGGTGTTCTCATTTATGGCGATTGTAGGAAAAAACCACCCCCAGTCGAAAAATTGTCGCTTTTTAGCTTGACCCTAAGCCTAAGCCTGAACCTAAGCCTAAGCCTGACCTAAGCCTAAGCATAAGCCTGAACCTAAGCCTAAGCTTTAGCCTGAAACTAGGGCTTAATAAAGTTAGGGTCCGTCGGCGAGTGGGGGTGGTTTTTTTCGCCTACGATTTATGGCTCACATATAATGGGGAGTCTAAAGGCCAGCTTTTGCTGTTCAACATGAGAGGGATTATGGCAAGTTCTGATCTTGGAGACTATGCAGCTGTGCTTGCTTGTCCGAACCACAGACATGAGGGGACACAGCATTTCCAGATGGGAAAAAAGCGCGCCAAGATCTGTCAGTTTTTTGGTCACACTGGAAAGGGAAGATCGGATAGCGCTCTGCAGTTTGAAACTTGCAAAGAAATTCTTAGGCAAACTGGGCGAGTTGTACCACTGGGTTCTGGTATATGTGGATCGTGCCGAAAAACAAAGATAGAAAAGGTATAATTGGTTCTCTGAATGCTCCTAATTTGGCGACTTAGGCAACGGAACCCGTAAATTAGGCATTGTAGATTGGATCTTGTCAAACAGCTTCTACAAACAGCGAGAGAAATTGTTAGTTTAAGAACGTTGGCACCGACATACATAATAGAACACAAAAAACAAGCATGAGAAATTAACTGAGCGCAAAAAATTACCCTATCGGTAATTTCATGGCACTTGGTGCATAATTCTCGTCTGGAAAACGCATGAAAAAAATTAGATTTTCGACCAACTTTGACTGGCCACCACTGCTTAGGAACCGAAACGATTCCCACGGGTTTGAAAGCAGTTTTGGATAGCCCATGCAAGGGCTAATTGACGCCTAAAGTGTGGAGCCTAGATGGGGTGCTCGGCAAAATTCCAAGGCATTTGAATATGGGATGTAAAAATTTCTCGATTTTCAGCAGTTCAGATCGAGGACCACAAAATGGGACTGGGTGAAGATAGAGCGATGAAATTGATAGAGTAAGTAGTCCATGCCAATGCCTTAATTGTCTGCAAATTTCAGCCAAAAAGCTCAATTCTGAAGAGAGTTATAAGCTCTTGAATGTACGGCATAAAATCGATCGCTTTTTGGGATCCGCCGCTTCTGGGGGTCCGTGTGGCCGAACCAGGGCGCGCTGGGCAAAACCGTTTGGGGTGATAAGTTAACTATACTAAAGGTTCATCGTTAGGTATACCACTAGCCTGGGTGCCGACCCCCGTGTGAACACATCTGCCCCACTTTTACAGACAATGCCAATTAAGAACTTAAGCATTGCTGTCTGAAAGCTGAGAATGCCGAGAAATTAGTGTTTATGAGAGCTATCATGCCACTGTTAGGTTTTTACTATACCATCGATTTCTGAGTTGTCCAGGAAAAACTGATTTTTTTACTCTTTCAGAGAAATAAACTTGGTGTCGGTTTTGTTTATCCTACTTTTTCTAACAAAAAATATCGAAAATATCGGTGCGAAATATCACGATATCGATATATCGTCGGAAGCCTAATCGTCATCCTCATTGTCATTGTCATTTTATCAGAATCATCATAGTCATCATTGTTTTAGTTATCACCCTCATATTTTCATCTTTCATGGAATACACAACCTTGCATGTTTGATCTGCAAAATAAGCAATCATACCAATGAATATCTGAGTGGTTTGAGGATTGCAGTTGACCGATTGAGAGTGAGAATGAGAATCCCAGTGTCCTGCACCATTAACAAGAAGAGAAATGTGAACAAATACAAATTGGATGGTATCACCTTCCACATACAGATCGGTAAACCATAATAACAGGGTAGGACAACCAGTGATATGTAAATTTGGGTACAGACGTCAGCAACACCCAGATTGATGGTCAATATCCAGAAAGAAGTATTGAATGGCCTGGATTTACGGTTTTTTATCAGTACGTTGAGAAAGAATAGATAGAAAGCTAGGGAGAAGGGTACCAAGCTTTGAAAGAACCATTGAACCATGCAGATTGACCGATTGCACATTGTTTGGCCTCGGAATGTTTTGAATGTGGAGAACTGAATGCGACTGAAGAAATGACAGGTTAAAAGGATTAGCGAGATTCTCATCTAAATAAGGTTTGCGTGCCTTCTTTTTCTCACTGAAAAGTGCGACTGCATGCTTCGGATGTAATTCAAACTTCTCTCACCGTCTTCACCAAAACAAGCCAGCACTTTTACAAGCAATCAAGAAAGTAGCACTTTGTCACCTTTTACTTTTTCGTTCCTCAAACAATTGAGCTAAATTTTGGAATGATTTGCATTTCTGAATGGCGTGCTATGGCCGGCACAGTTGGTGTAGTGGTTTAGGCCGCAAAGCCACTGTGCGCGATATCGTGCGTTCATCCTCCCGGCGCGGCAAGTTTCTTGCCGCAAAGAGTTGATCGTCACACCCAGGCCACCAAAACTGGTCACAGCGAGAAGGTAAAATAGACGATTTAGATTCAGTAGAAGTGTCAGTACTTGAGTGGTTTGAATTTGGCGCACTTTCTTACTGACGACAAGTCTTCCCGGTTAGGGTCCCAGCACGAAAACTCATAACATTCGGTCCTGTCATACGAGGGCCTGATTGTTCCAGCCTGAATTACACACGCCACTAAGACATGCAAAATAGCCTGACATCCATCCACCGCAATCACAGGCAAATTCAGCTGCAGTATACAGGACGTCATGAAATTTTGCCCCTTGCTGTTGTTGCTGTTAGCTGTAGAAGTGCACTGTGTTTGGGAAGATGAACAAATCAAACAATACCGATGTCTACTGAAACTGGTGAGGCAGAAAGAACAATCATTCAACCTCACCGAAGCCACTGATCTTTGTGGCAGCAACTTGGCCATAAAGTTCTTGCGCAAGGATGCGCAAGAACTGCTGACAAGTGGTCAGCTGCCCTGGAGATACTTTGAAGCAACGTTTGCATATGGTTCCATCTACCGGTGCCAGACCAGCTTTTGGGAGAACAGGGATCTGATGTTCTGGCAGAGATACTATATGTTCAGATACTTCAGGTGGCTCTACTTTTTGGAAAACTGCAAGACATGGGTGTGTGAGCTGGAGGAACAACTGAAACCGGTTTACTGGCTGTTTGGACGATACCTATCCATCCCAATCACTCTTTTGCTGAACACTTTGAATATCAGCATCATGCGCCAGACCATGTTAGGCTTAGAGCCAGGAACAGCCCTCTACATCCACTTAGCTGAGATTGTGACTGATCTTTTTCTTGGTGTATTTCTCAGCTTAAAGGGTTCATATTTTCTCAACTCTTTGTTCATCACAATTCGCTGTTGGCTTGAAATCGAGTTCACTTTCTATGATGCTGTCATAGAGGCACCGGTTGATGTTGTTCAAACGCTCAATCAGCTCTTATTGGCAGTTTTATTGTATGACCGGATCTTAGCTATAAACAAGCCATTCCATTACAACGCTATGACGCATAGAAAGCGTGCCTTCAAGATATTTGCATATTTGATCCTGGTGTCTTTCTTAGCTGCTGTGCTGTGCGGCGGAATTGACTACAGACGCCACATTATAGCAGACTGGTTGGGCTTAAAACTTGGCAGTCGTGCACGTAGAATGTTGAATGCTTACAGAACAGCTTTTCAAACCATTGTTTACAGTTGCTTGTTAGTTGTCCAGTTCTGTCTGGCATTTAACTACATGTATCATGTGCGCAAAATTTTGAAAGGTCAGGCAGCGACCAATCAAGAGGAAAGGAGAAGACAGGAAAAGGCCAAACGCAGTCTACTCATTGGCACTGTCCTACTGAATTTGTTCACCATGAGTCTCTTTCTTATTAATCATTTCACGAAAATTATGGATAGAGTGTTTGGAGTTGATTTTCTGTCATTTAGGTTGAGAGTGCTGAGTAATTTGATGGGAGAAGTTTCCGGTCCTGTTGCGGCGTTTCTCAATGGTTCCGGAGCGATTTTGTTCCATGTTACCTTTGCCAAGTCTTACAGGAAAGCTTTCTTCAAGACATGGTTAGGGAAGCTAATTGGGAAAGCTGGTTCAGTTGTGTGGCCTCAAAGGCAAACAGCTAATCGTGTTGCAGAACCGAGAATTGTTGTGATGTAAATCTACCTAAGCTTGCTTAAAAATTTTTCCCTGCAGTAGTGATGAAAACTGCGAGTAAAATGCGTAACGTTATCGGCTATTAACATGCATTTTGCGAGAAAGTCAGCTTATGATGCTCAAGAAACTTCCTGTATCGGGTGCTTATGACCGCTGGAATGGATTCTGACACTTGTCCCCCTTGAAAACCTCACCCTGATACTGTAATTCGGTTTCCAATAAGGGTGGTCAATTTTCCAAATTTGCATGTCAGAAGTAGCAGTGTTGTAATGGTAGACGTTCGCAAACGTGATTGCTTATGCTTATAATGGTATTGCACTGCTCAATCTCATACGACAGAACTTGACCACCTCACTTTCGGAGCCAAATTACGGTATCAGGGTGAGGTCTTCAGGGCCGCGAAGTGTCAGGATCGATCCCGGCGGTCAAGAATACCGCATACAGGAAGTTTCAGCCAAATCCGTTGGTCTGCTTATGTTTCCCATTCTATGTGAAAATCGCCGTTTTTCCTTATTTTTGCAAATTTTGACCAGCCATATCTCTGCAACATTTTCACCTAGAAGCGTCATAAAAGCATCATTGGCATCCCAAGAGACTTTAGATTCGAAATCTTCAGTCATCTTGTTCATCGCAATTAGGAAAAAACGCTTGTTTTTTCACGTTGTGCAAATTAGTGTTCAGAGCAAACGTAGCGCAGATTAGGATTTACCCCAGGCCGGAGGTCGAGCTTGTCTCCAACTTTGATCCTGAGGCCCAAGTCGCTCTGACCCGTCCATGGAACGTTATTCGCAAAAAACCGCCAGGTCGCTTATTATTTTTAACAGACTATAGTACTAAATTCAAAGACTATATAGTACAATTTTGGTATGCTAGGCATCCCTGCCTGCAGGGGGCCGAAAAAAATGCACGTCCCTATTTACCTCTATGACTTTAAATGGACATGGAACTGCATCTGTTCTTGGTAATATGGCTGTTACCTCATAGACAAAGGCAATAAGGAAACTCCATTGAAGAACCGAGCTACCTTACTACGCCGATTTGAATGCAGTCAACGTTTTCCAAAAAACTCAGATTTATTAGCACTCAGCAGTTTTCTAGATACATTACAGTAGGTTAAATATAGTACATACACATATACAGCCTGATAGTACAAAGAAAAGCAGTCAAAAGACAAAGACAAAGACGAGTGGAAAAGAACAGACGGTATCGGTTAGTTGCTGTGGATAAAAGCGATCACAGTGGGCACTGAAAGCCACCATCCAAACGTGTCCTTCCCTCCTCTTCCTCCTCCGTCAGTGCTTGTGGTCGTGTGGATCTTGCTTGCACTGCTGCTTGTCGATGTGCCAGTGGTGGTCGTGAGCGAGCTTGTACTGATGGTTCCAGTCACCATGGTTGTTTCCACAATAGCCACTGTTGTAGATTCGATCAGTGTAGTTATGATGGTTGTGGTTGCGGCAGTGGTGGTGAACGGGTTGAATTGGTTGCAGTTGTCGTACTTGTTGCAGCAGCATGTGACTTCTTTGGTAACGGGGTCTTCACTACAACCATCACTCTTGCACCAGCCTTCACTGACGCACCCAGCCTCAATCATATTCTGGTTCCGATCAAACTGGCTCAGGCAGAAACGGTTGTTGGGATGTCGACAATGCTGCTTGGTGTCTCCAGTCTTGTTGTAGCATTGGGCCACCAATAGTCCTGGCCATTTCAGTTTTATCTGGCATTTCAAAGTTCCAAAACAGCAACAGAAGATTATCTGTCGTTTGAGGTCCTTTTCGCAGTTGCCATTGCCTAGCTGTGAGCAGTTGGTCCAAGTGTCGCAACCGTATGAATGAGCGCTGCCGTCATCAGGGTTAAAACCTTTGTAACAATAACTGATGGTCTTGTTGTGTCTTATTTCCTCATCCACGCATGGGCGATTACAATAGTTCACGTGAACATCGTAGGCAGGCCCATTGCAGTCATCCTTCTCATTGCAACAGCACACCAGTTGGTTGAAGGGCGCTTCCTGCCTCACACACTGGTTTCTATCCAGTACAGAACACTGGTCATATTTGGAGCAGCCAGCATTCCAAAGCTGCTCATTCTTGTACTCGTTGACACAGTATCGACCGCTTGGCACTTGGCATTTCTCTCCACCGGCTTGAAGCTGTCCTTCCACCATCTGCTGACAGTGCTTCTGGTACTTATGAACTTTTGGGCTTAACAGGCTTCGGGTGTTGCACTGAGGTGAACCGGTACAGCAGCACCACCAAGCTTCTCGGCCGTTTTGCTCATAGCAGGCATTCACGTCGGCACCTCTCGGACAATCGCCACATCCTGCAGACAGCAACGTACTGTTCTTGTCGTATTTCGAAAAGCAGGTGGTGACGCCCATCGGGCACTGCTCTGTTTTCGTTCCTCTCTTTAACCATGCTTTGCACTCCTTCACTTGTGGCTTGGGCTTGCCGAAGCAGTTGGACTGATCACAGCAGCAGACCCAATAATCCTTGACCAGAGCACACTGACTGAATCCTGACTTGATCACCGCATCACACATAGAACCGGTGTCACATCTGATGTGCCGAAGGCTGAGCTGGAAGTCGTAGTAGTAGGCGCAGTACCGGTCGTCCTCTAGGCAGTCGTAGTCGATCCCCGGGCACCTCAAGGCGCTTCTGTCTTCAGCGTCAGCACACAACACAACAAACAACAGCACAAAACAAACTCCGAACATTTAGCAACCGTCTGTAGATACAAAGACAAAACAATGATGCACAAAACAGAAAGTATGGGTAAAATAGCATGGGATTCAAACTGGAATATTGTCAATAATTTTTGATCCTACTTTATTGTTGCGATGTTCTTGTTCTGCTTTGAGTGCTGCTACCGGCATTCAGATTTGGATTGTATGTGTGAACGTGTGGGTAGATACATATATCCTCATGAAAAAACCAGTTATGTTGTCGCCATGAACATAATTCTAAATATCAAAATTTTGTTCTGTATGCACTGTCAAGTCCTCTTTAGGTCATGGTACATTACAGTGCGTGCACGCAGTTGGTAGTTGCCGGTTTGTATTTGCCGCTGCGTGTATGCTATCAGTGAGGCTCAGCGCAGAAAGCAGCTAAAATGTTGCTTTTGAAACTATTCTCCCAGTCTTCTTTACGTCAGAGTAAAACGCCATTCAAATATTCTACTCCCAATTTTTCTGCCATCCAGGAGAATTCACAACACAACTGGAGCACATACAGTAACAACAGTTTTAGGTTTACAGGTTAGCAACAGTTTGACCAATCGATAATATCAGATGTTCCGTTGATCGGCCAATCTGGGAATTTCTCTAGTGGTTCACATCCGATCTACTGTTGATCGGCAAGTGCGAGGGTATAAATGGGTCAGATGAATAGTTCGGTTGAGAGCAAATCCCGGAATATTTCGCAATGGAGAACCTGCCTACAGATTTCAGCCGGTCTGTGAAAGCGAAGGCAGCAAAGGAATAATGAGTAAGGGTGACGTGATACCGCTCTGGTGAGGCATTCCGCCCGCCAGGCATCAAAATCAGGCCCGGCCCACCCAGAATTCGGCCTAAACTAAAGTTTTGAAAATTTGGCCTGAATTTTCAAATTAAAACCTAAAATTATACGCCATGTGATGTAGGAAATTAGAATAGTATAGTACCGTGAGCTGATGCAGTGTGTAGGTTTGGAAGACTTAGGAGCAATTACTAAATTATGGGCGCACTAATCATACATGTAACAGGGGGGTCTGGGGGGTCTGCCCCCCCACCCGACTTAGGCCAGACCCCCCCCCGATGACCCCCCCCCGAGACGATTTCACCGACCCCCCCTCCGATTTTTCTGGCAAGTAAATTTTCGAGCAAATTTTTGCAATTTTTTACACTTTCACACACAAAAATTGCAAAAATCGCCTGCAAAACAGCACTTTTTAGCTGTATTTCAGCCCAAATTAGCGATTTTTGGCGATTTTTAGGCCAAAAATTGCGATTTTTCTCGATTTTTGAGCGTTTTTTAGTGCCCACCCCCTCCCCCAAAATTTAGGCTCAGACCCCCCCCGGCCGGATCTGACCAACTCCAAGTGATGGGCCAATAGGAAGCGTGCATGCGGGAAAATACAGAAGAATGTAAGAAAAGGATAATAATTTGGTGTTATTATAACATATTACAGTATAAATCATTGGCATTCTATGAAAATGTATCCCAACCATACATCACACTGGGCCTGTGCACATCTCTACCATAGTATGTGCAAACGCCGCTTTCAATCGACCATTTTCAGATACTGTAGCTCCACCAAGGGCACAAATGCGCCAAATTTAAACGAAAGAAATTATATGACAACGCCTAGTCGCATGCCTGTTCAGTTCTGTTTCGTAGGTCGAAAACCGGTTCAGTTAATGTTTCAAAATTGCGGACGTCGTTTAAAAACGATCGGGAGTAGTTGTCAGTCAGCCAGGTGGTGCTGGCTCCAAAGCGAAGCCAAGTGTTGGCCGTTGCTCCTGTTTAGGGTTCAGGAGGGCCTGGTCTCTGGTGACCAGGTTGCGTCCCCTGCGAGCTGTACAAGATGTGGCCTTGTGCGATGTGGCTTCGTGCTCGCCCAGTGCAGGACTGTGGGGGCTTGTCTGAAGCAGCTGGTCTCTGCTTTCCCTGACACCACCTGCATTTTTGCTTCCTTTTGTTTTTCAAATTTAATTGCAGATTGTAAAATGATTTTGCAGGTTTTATCGAAAAAAGGGTATGATTCTAGATGACAGATTATGATTCTAGATGACAGATTATGATTCTAGATGACAGAACCAGTGAAGGAGTTGGTAAAAGTAATGACGTCTGCATTTTGATATAAGAACAGTGAACTTACGTAAGAGTCAGTCTCTGAACCGATGGAGTTTTGGTATTCAAACCACAAAATTGAAACTTTGGCCCAGAGAGCTCCAACTTGGTACTCTAGTACATACATGAGTTATCTTTCAGCCGCAAAGGATTAGTGGATTCGACGCTCCAATCCCGAGACACAGCTTTCTGAAAATCGGCCCACTTAACTACGGGACCAAAATTTCCAACTACAGTTTCTAAACTACCAGTTGAAGTTAGAAGCTAAAAATTTGTATTTTTACATAACGTTTGGCGTACTTTAAGAATCTTTTTTTAAGTTTTTATTGATTTAAAATTTAAAATAGAATTAGTAGAGTGTAACTTTAAGAATCTATTGTCCAATTTTGTTTTAGAAGAAAAAAACAATTTTTTTCGCCCTCTTTGGCTGGCCGCAACTCGGCTGAAACCTCCCTTACAAGAACTTTTTTATTTCATTGTTTTGTAGCGCTTTTTTAAGCCTCATTTTGGTATAAAATATGCTTCGATTGCTCGTGGCCAATCCAGTGAAAATTGGCCTCAAAGGTTACAAACTCGAAAAATTTACATACGCCTCACTGTACGCATAATCTTCTAAATCGAATTTCTGACTTAGTAAGCGGAGTTGAGTTTTGAATATTTGGCTTTCTAGAGTACTTTAACTGTGCTTTCGGAATATTCAGCCGATTTAGAATTTCAAGGTAAAAACTGTTGAGAAGTCATAAATTTTTGGCCTTCCAAATGAGGGAATTATCGAGTTTGTAACATATGAGGCAAATTTCTGTTTTTCTCACCTATTCATCGGAAGCTGGTATTTTAGACCGAGAAAAATGAGTCTGTTAGAACGGAATAACCACAGTAACTTTACCGACCGGGCAGATACGTGAGTTTTAAGCAGAAAGCTTTCCCAGATTCAGTCAGGCAGGGCAGATGTCCTGTTGCACAGCAACCTGCACAACAGAGCTGCGCAAGGTTTGATCTGAAGTGACAGCGTAGAGTGATTAATTCGACTCTTGAATGCTAGCTTTTTGTTCAGTCCTACCAGTAGTAGTCGTCGCTGTAAGCTGACGACCACAATTTCTCTCAGGTGATGGTAGTCGACAGGAAATATCGCATTTTCACCATAACTATAGTTCTGGTTCTCGGGGTCCTGTGGAACTACAATGCCAACAGCCAAGGTAGAGAACCGATTTTTGTTATAGTTTGGGATCCGCATTTCGTTCGCTGTAATTAGTGTTACGATGATATCAAAATTCGACGATATTCGATACCGATATTGATATCGATATAGATATTTTCAGCTCAATATCGATCGATATCGATATCGATATTTATAGTTATGCAACAAAATCTGAAAATTTGAAAAACCAAACTGCTCTTGCTGCTTGTCAGTCAAGTACTGATACAATCAGCGATCTGATATCAAGCAAGCAGAGAATGGCAGAAAAGGTAGTGGCCCTTCAGAAGCCTTTCAATGACAAGGTTGACCCCTCAGGCTCCACCCTCATTAAGCATAAATGAGCTCAGACAGACCCCTCACCTGAGGAAACCCCCTCCCCCCTCCCCCAGGTCGGCCCGGAGCTGTTACATGTATGTTCAGCCCCTTTGTGTATTTTTAATTTAATATAATAGTAGGCCCTCTATTTTAATATTAATATAGATTAAAATACTATTAAAATGGCACTATTAATAATGGTTTTATTTTAATATTAATATATTGAAATCACAGTAGTGTAGCGGTCCTATAGTAGCCTTTATTCTTAGTCAGATCTACAGTATCCTTTACACACTACTGTATTTCCTTTAACTACTGTAGTGCTACACAAACACAACAGACAGACACACATAGGAAGCCTGCAGTCTACAAACTGAATAAAGACGAATTAGGTAGGCATGTGCAAGAGCGTGGCTGGGAATCGAACCCACACCTTAGGATTTCCGGTCAAACGCACTAACCACTATGCTACACGCCCATGCCAGACGAACAACTTAAACTCAGTATTTGAGAAAGCTAGCAGTCAAAACAATTTCACACTACCATTTTTAGTCACCCAAGACCGGTATAGCCTAGTGGCAACAAACCAACGAGAGAGCAGTCCGGACGACCTACAAACGCAAAGCACCGAGCCTCAGCTGATACAATGTGCCATGGCGTGTCACCGTCTCAGCCAATGCTACGCCTTCTCCTACCAAGCCATCAGTGGTGATTGCCGAACCTACAAAACGCCTTCCAACCTAATGCAGACTGAGCCAGCTGACGGATACGAAATCTGGGAGAAAGGTAAGCTATGAAGACAAATTGTAACCGCTGTTGAGTTAATCAGCTTGTGTGGCTGAAATGGTTAATAGCTCTAACTGTTCAGCATGTTCTAGTTCCCCTGTTTGGCTCATTTATGTTTTCTAAGATCGTCAAGCAACAGCATACAGCATTGAATTTCGATTTTAGCAAGCAACACCGTCTCAATGACTAGTTCTGCAACACCACCAACAACCTCCGCATCGACAAAATCCAGCCCCATCACCACCACTGGTGTGTTTTGTTAACTTGCTTCGATTGTTGTGCAAATAACATTTGTAGCACACCAAACTTCTGCATCGCCTGCTGCTGCTACCACAGAACATCCATCTTTGAATGGTACATCAAGGCTCACTATGATGCACACAACAAAAGTTTAGGAGCCGCATTACACAATGCCCGAACGTGGAGTAGTGTATGTGGTACCATAGCTACTGGTGCCATGTATGGTGTTAAGAGCCTGACAGTCCTACCAAAATAATCTTAGAGTCCTTTCCGTTCAGAGGTTTTCATCATCTGTTTGTTTCAGATGGCATTCTGGTGATTGGAGGCCAGTACAGCGAATCGATAGAGCTCTACAACATTAGCCACCAGTCCAGCAGCGTTTTCTTTACCTTCTCCCCCACTGACAAGCGCAATAGCATGTTGGCCGCACGGTTTAGCAATGGAAAGGTGGCTCTGGTGGGTGGGGACAAAGGGTTCGACTCCTATGTCACAGACGTCGACCTCTTCGATATGGACTCGAAAAGTTTCACCCCTGGCCCTGCAGCCCCAGTGACTGGAATGGGAAACCCGGCTGGGGCCATGCTCGGAGACTGTCTCTATGTGGTTAACTACATCACCTCGAATGGGTTGGTCAGTCCCGATCTTCTCAAGTTATGCCTGGAGTCAGGAATTCTCGTCTGGAACACATCGCTCAAGGCAGTGCCTGCGGCCAAACTATCCAGCAAGATGAGCCTTCTGGGTGGTTTCCTTTATGTAACTGGTGGAATCGACACTGACTTCAACGCCTATCCGGACACCTACCAATATGACCCTTCGACCGACTCTTGGGACCAGCGAGCAAACATGCGCACAGGACGCGCCAGTCACGGCATGGCTGCCCTGGACGGCAAGTTGTGGGTGTGTGGAGGGTTGACCACCTCCTTGTTTGAAATAAAGAGCTGTGAAAAGTACGAACCGGTCAGTGACAGTTGGAGTTATTTCGCTAGCATGAAAACCGCTCGGAGTGTGTTCACCATGTTGGCTCAGCTGGGGAAGATGTATGCAGTGGCCGGAGATAGCATGGACGGCGTTGGAGTGGGCAAAACGGTCGGGGTGTATGATGTCGGCAATGATACCTGGTCTGACACTGGGCAAGTCTTGCACCAGGAGAAGGTCGGCTATGCTGCCTTGTTTGTCTGAGGAGACTGTGTTATCTTGATTAGGATTTTGCCCATTCGCTTCTGTTTTGACAAATTGCGGTGATCTATGCTGTGAATTCAATGCCTCGCTTCCTGTTCTTGTGTGAACTGAATCATCTTATAAATTGATTAAATTTAAATTCTGTTGCACCTTGTTAGTAGTCCATGCTGAATATTTTAATTAGCCTGGTCGTAAATTCAAATACTAATTTTGAGCCAAAATGCAAAACCTTCTTCTTACTACAGTACGTCACAGACAGCCTGAAGACAAAGAAAAACCGGCTGTTACGATGAATGTATGGTATGTTTAGACAAAATTCGAACTTTTATCAAAGAAAAAATAGGTAAGATGACAAAACAACCAAACAATGTAAAACAGTATGCAGCCAATACTAAACAATCGTTTAGTCAAAACAGCTAATCTTCAAATTATCGCGCTCAAAACCAAAAATTCTACAAGCACAATGTTTTTTCGGATCAAATACAGTATAGATAAAATACCCGCTTTTTCGAACGAAATCCATAGTTAAGAAATCTGTACATTGTATAATCAAAGCACTAAATCTGTTGATACTCGACACAGATAATAATTAGAAAGTTCGACAAACGAATTAACCTGGATATCCCTGAGCGCCAAACCGTTTAACCCCTAGCACCAGACCGTTTAAACTCTGAAAAGCGGCATGCAGGCCAGAGTCTAGGCTGCGATTGCGCGTCCAAAATTCCCAAAAAAAATTTATACTGGCCGAGCCAATCGCATGCAGGGGCGGAGCTTGACGGCGTCTAGCGAGACAATCGATACTGAGGAAAATTATTCAAAGTGTCACCTGGCTGTTGCTAAGCGAAACTAGGGCGCCACGAGATGCCCGACGCTTTTTACCGTAGTGAATTTAGTGCGTTTACTTTGCGTGGTGGGTCGCGCGCCAAATTTAAAACTATGTGCTACAATGTATCTGTCGGTTTATGGCTTTCGAGTTTGACTTTGCATCTCTAAACATTTGTTCCGGTTTGTTTCGTTTTGTGGCTAAAGATGTCTCATGCTTTGTCTTCTTTTTGGTATGAATTTGTCCACTTTTACTGGTTTATGATGCGATAATCGTTGCCTTTACTTGTGAAAATTATGTCCGTAACACTTGAAATGTAAATTCTGCGGTTTAAACGATCCGCAAAACAATAACCAAACCTAATCACCTGAATGCATTTGAGAAGAGCATTCTCTACCAACAGAATCAGTGACGCTTAGCGCCAAATCTTCTGCAGGAAGACACGAAGCCGTGTTTCTTGTTGCGATTCGGCATCTCGGTCCGGAATCCCCAATTGCACTGCGCCCTTTTCAAGATGAGTAGATGGACTGAATTGGACGCGGTCGATGACGATTGGAAACGTAGAGGTGAGTTGAATGGCCAGGCAATTATAGCCAGGCGAGAGTACGGTTAGGGTGCCGGGCATTAAAGTTAGCCGTGCTAATGGAGCAGACCGAAGTCGTAGGCGGCACGGGGCAACAGCACGGTGCTGTGTAAAAAGAGAAAAAGTGATGTCGCACGGTCCTACGCAAGTAGAAGGACCTGGCGGAATAGACGACCGCTCTTGGCAGAGCCAACACCAACGCAGGAAAAGCGTCGACACAAGAATAATTGACAACGGTTCTCTCAGCTTGTGGCTAGCAATAAAAAGGGGTTGACAGTCCTATGCAGGTCTGGCGGGTCCGAGCAGTCACGTTGGCGCAGCACGGAAGGCTGTTGGCGCGGAGATCCTACCGGGACAAAGGCTTGACGGAAAGGAGATTCTGCGACACACTTTTATCAGCGCTCAGCTACCAACGACAAGAACAGAAAAATGCCAATATAGACACTGGCGGTGGCTACACAACCGCCCCACTTGGAATGGCTTAAACACACGATAACGCAGCTAGTAGAATTGATGCTTAGCGTTAATAATAACAGATACTGTGCATCACCAATATATGTACAGTACATATCACTGGTTTAGCAGAACAAAAACTGATCACTTTGAAACCTTAAACAAGGTTTACAGGTTACTTTGAAACCCTAAACAGGGTTTAAGCACTGGTTAGATAGCTCAGAGAGGGTTTAAGGTTGATTATATACCCTAAACTGGGCTTAAGAACTGCATTCAAATCAGTAAATAAGGTTTTTCTGTAATCTTATAACTCAAAACAGGGTTTTGCCCCCGCTTTAGAATTGAAATTAGAGTTTTCTGGGCTATATTTTTAGTTAAAAAACGCACTTCAATCTGAATTTTATCGCTGAAACTCATGTTCAATCCGTTGTTAGAGTGCAAAACAGCATTTTATTGCATTTGTTGCCTCAACATTCGGTTTTAAGCAATTTTCTTCAACCGGAACTAGGTTTTTAAGGCATTTTTAATGCAAAAACAGGGTTTTAACGCTTTTTTTTGGTCAAAATAGGGTTGCATACCAATTCTCGCTCCAGAATCCCAAAAAGGGTAAACAAAACTCACTCTCTACCCCAAAAAAGGTCGATGAAACCCACCTTTGGATCAGAAAAAAATCGTCGCAAAACCCATCTTGGACTTGGTTCCAAAACCTTACTTCGGACTCCAAAAAGGTGCCCTCATGGAAAAACCACGTGGTGTGCGCGCTTTAGGAATACTTTAGGGACACATTTTTTGTAGTGCGCAATGCTGACATGGTTTGTTACTAAGCGTTCTCATTATGCTTATGCAGAGACTTATGGAGACCAGTATGTGTGAGATGGTGTTCGTGTGGTTCAAAGAGCAAGGCGACAACAAACACACTATGACAGCAGCAACTAAAACTGAATCGATGGACAACCGGCAGACCAATGACAAGCACTTATCCAGTGCACAAAACGCCAGTGAAATGATGACCAGCACGGAAACTGAAAAGAAACAGATGGAGGTTGAACAGGAAGTCAAAGAGGTGGTTGAAAGTATGATGACAAGAGAGATTGGAACTTGATCGATGGACAATGTGCAAACAGATGACAAGCACTATTCAAGTGTGCAAAAATCAGCCGGATTGATGAGCAGCATCAAACCAGAATAGGCACAGAATGAACATGAACAGAGAGACAATGAACAGATTGGGATGAAGGAGTTGAACTCAGAGAAACGTGAGAACCTTGTCATTGCGCAGCAGCCCCGATGGCCATTGCTGGAAGAAGAAAGACCATGTTGTTTGAGCAATTGTGCTAACAAACAGCACGATCCAGCAATAACAAACCTGCCTCTCACTTTGAATCAGTTCGAAGAGGAAACGGTCTAGTTGTTTTGGCTGCAAAACACTCAATAGCCGGTTGAAATGAAGCCAGTTGGAAAGCAATTTGAAACAGAAAGAGCTAAACTGATGGATCGGATGAAGTGCACCCAGGAGGAAATTGAAGATATTTGTCATGTGAAAGTGGCCAAGCATTGTAACAAGACTGTCAAGACAGAGACTGAACCCATAAGCCTTGTCATGCCACATACTGATCATTTGACCCACCTGGAAGCTAAACAGCTTGAGAGTGTGAAAACTAACATGAAACTGCTGAACACTGGGAAAGAGATGAACAGTACAATGACAACCAGTGAAGCTGACT
The DNA here is from genome assembly GCA_030248155.1 of Sabatieria punctata. NCBI lineage: Eukaryota > Metazoa > Nematoda > Chromadorea > Araeolaimida > Comesomatidae > Sabatieria > Sabatieria punctata. The sequence continues at coordinate 101,208 of JASANB010006278.1, forward strand.
CAATGGAGATGACATGAAAAGAGGATAGACATGAAGAGAGCAGGATGATAGAAACTGGTACAACAGACAGCATTAATACAACACTGAAGAGTGGTCAAGCAGAAGCTAAAGACAAAGACAGACGGAAACAAATCGGGAAGTATGCCGAAACAACCAAGGAAAACAATGAAGAGCAGAGCAAACACAAAATAATGAAGATGGAAAAGACCTGCAAAAAGAGAAAGGCAAAGGAGACAAACGCTGAGACAAATAAGGTCAACTTGCATGTGCATGTTAATAATGTGAGAAAGCTGAAGTTACATCTGGTCTGCAGCATGCCATCACTGGACCTCGAAGAAGATGATGACGTGCAGTCTTAGGCCAATCGTTGCACTGACCATGGTCGTTACCATCAAATGAGACCAATGGCTCCTCTGCAGGAAGTGCCAGTTGGAATTCCAGGTCTACATGAGCAAGAAGTTAGTAGCAAAAGAGGAAAGAAGGCTCGCAAGTGTAATGACAAGGCAAATGCACCAAAGGAGCAAGCACTTTTCTTCAATGTGGTGTACGACATTCCTGTCACGAGAACTGAGGAAATCCAATCACCGAAACCGACACAAAACACAACTAGCGGCAAGAAGACTAAAGACAGAATGTGGCGAAGTGGCAACAAAAGGAAGTAAGGGAGCAGTGGAAAGAACAAGTCCACCAAGCAAAGGGCAAAGGAGGTGTCATTTCGAGTCCCTGATGAGGGCTACAAAGCCAAATAAGAACAGGCGCACACCAATTTTACAGCAAAAGTATACTGGAGGATTGTATTAAAACAGAGGTCTCGATATTTTAGAAACAGGCAAGCAGCCATAAATTAACTCACACAAGAATGTTTCGGAAGAAAGAATGCATCATCACCAGCAAGTAGAGGAAAAAGTGCCAGAACTTGAAGGCAAAGGTACGACTGCTGCTGTGCAGTATGTCTTTGGGCTACTGCTAATGGTTTTCTCTCAGGAGTTGAAGGAATTGTTCCTGAGAGCTGTAAAATTTTCCTTTGCATTTATCTGCTGCAAATCGGTACTTGAACAGATGGAATGCTGCAAATCTGAAGGCACTGCCATCATGTAAAAATCTGTTTGATTCAAACAGCTACGGATAGTTTTATGTTTGCACTTTAGATAAGAAAAAGTGTTAGGTAGACCTAATTCAAGGCAGGGCAAATCATGGCGAACAGTTGGCAAGCGATCCTATGATCCGTTTGACCGGAAAATACCATTTTTTGACGTTTGCAGCATTCAACCACCATCCGCCCTTACGCCTCTTAACTTCTTGCTTTCTGCCAGATTTACATGTTTAACCAGGGATGTGAGCACAGGCCGCCAGGTCAACTGGGTCAAAAATTTCAGTAGCAACAAGCTTTTCTGTATTTTTGCATTCTCTAATCAGGTGAAAAGAAAACGTTTTTGTGGGATTTATCTCGTACCAACAAACCATAGTGATATATCAGTATGCCATCATGTCATCATACTATTCATCATGAAATGGTCCACTACTATTCATCATTTTGAAGACTTTTGCAAGATTTTCTGATGAATCAGTTATTTTATTGTTCATCAAATGCATTGGAATGGTCCAGCACTTCAACTTGAAAAATAGGTCTTTTTACTACACGGCTATGCTGAACAGTTTCTGATTAACTGTCATGACGAGCCCAGTCAGTTTATGTGTCTGTGGCACATTTCTTTTCCAGTTGAACTAAAGAAAATTGCCATTAAAGTTTGTTCAAGTATCATTATTTGATTGTTCCTCAATTTCTGTGATGAATAATTTCTTCAGTTCATCATCTGTTGAAGAACAGTAATCGTTAAACGTGAAGGACTATTCGTGAAAAACAATTCATCAGGCCGAAACGAACCATTGATGAATTTTGCGGTTTTTTGGAAAGAGTTATACAGTGGTGCCTCGTTAATATGGCCCTTGTTAATATGGTTCCCTCGATTATATGGCCAGCTAGCTGGTGTACCTATTCTTTCGCCTACAATGGAAAACATGACAACAAAGCCTACAAGTGATTTATGATCTGTTAATATGGCTATTTCGATAATATGGCCATTTGGGCCTTGTCCCGATGTCGCCATATTAACGAGGCACCACTGTATTGAAATTTGCGCGTAAATATATATATCTTTGAACTGTTCTTTGTTTTTCACAAAAACCAAAAGAATGAGTTGCCAAACAGCTACCACTGACACTGAATAGAGAAAAATGTCCATTACAAAAACTGTTCTGAACTTGGTCCAATTGAATGCTTCCGATTCTCCGCAAACAAAGAGGGCCTGGCTGGGATTTTTGTTTTTGTGAAGATACTGTACCGGTGTTCCTGTTGCAGCAAAACAGAACTAAAATTCAAGAGTAAGAAAGAGAAAATACTAAGAATGCAAACTTTGATGGAAAGACGGGCTTGTTGATACTTGCGGCGCTCATGCCAACAACATTGTGTTTTCGCTGTTGGTCACAACAACGGCATTCCAATTGCCAACAGCTTGTGGAGAAATTGGTTAATGATTATTTATTTAGACATGAAAGCTGCCCAGCGGTTCATATCGAACAAACTTCTGAGTTGTGCAATACCAAACCAAATATTTGTATAACAGGGAATAAAAAAGGATGTTTGACTTCACATTACCAAACAAAAAAGAAAAACCTAGTGCGTGGTTTTATGTAAGAGCAGTACCTGCTTCAAAAGTGTGCAAAAAGCTTCTTACAAACCTGTTTCGAATTTTATGAGCCTCATTAAAGTGCGTGGCAAAAACTCTGGAAAATTGCCCTACAAACCAGCGACACTACATATATCACTCAACAAAATATTTTATCAGCCAACTGTAGTAGGGTTGATCAGCAAATTTTAATTATGGGACAGAACGACAGCCGCAACCAGTCATAACTGATGACCAGAGTATTCAGGGCTTTAGCGTCACCAGCAATCTTTCAGGCCTGGGCGGTCAGTTCGTTCTAAAATCGGTTTTGTATTCGTGGCCCACTTTCTTACTAGTCCTCTTCGCACCCGTCTTGCTCTACATGATGGCACTGGCAGCATTCCAGTTTCTACGCTCTGTATTCTAACGGTTCTTGGCCAAGAGAAGTACCCCTCCCAATTCGGTGGTTGCTTTGGCGGATGGATGTATGCACAACTGCATACTGTTTAGCTGTAAATGTCCAACCCCCAACCCATATCCCAGTGCAGCTCGGAGCTCAACGTGCACCTTCTTCACTTCTTCTTCACTGCTCTGTCTAACTATTTCCTGTTCAAGTTCTTCGATTTTCAATTCAGCTTCCTCTGTTCGCTCCCACTGTTAACCATCTTCTTTATCTTGCTCCTTGCAGTTACTGTAGATGTATTTTGTGACTTCGCTCATATCCACTCGATCAATTACGTCACTGCAATCACTGTTGTTGATACTTTGTATTGACAAATTCATAGATTAAAAATGTTGATCTCAAGAGAAAATTACTCGTTTAGCTTTTCAATCATAATGTCTCCAATCGCTTTGCCTTTTAGATCCAAAGGTTTGCTGTGATCTATGGTTATCCAGGGGCAGTCTCTGAGTGCAGATGACGCACTATTGCAGTGCAAACCAACTAAAGCAACAATACCTACTGCGTTACTATTTCGTTAGTATCTGTAGGGTTGAACCTTTCTAGCGTATCCTCAGACGATATACCAGTGCCTATTCCTGCCATGTATGTGTGATCTCCAGATCCACGCTCCCATGCCTTACTGCCACGACAAGATGTGGCCCAATTGCAACTCTAAACCCATGCAACTAAACACCCTGTGGAGAATAACCGTCTCCAACCTGAGCACAAGATTGATGTTCAAATGATACGCATTCGTGTTCTAACCAGAACTTGTCTGTGTCTGGGTCTTTCCATTCTTTCAACGAACCTGTCATCTCCCCTGGCTTGCAGCCGACCTTAGACACTTCTTCTTGGCCAAGAACCGTTAGAACACAGAGCAGTAGAAACTGGAATGCTGCCAGTGCCATCATGTAGAGCAAGACAAATGGAAGAGGTCTAGTAAGAAAGTGGGCCAAGAATACAAAACCGATTTTAGAAGGAACTGGCCACCCAGGCCTAAAACATTGCTGGTGACGCTAAAGCCCTGGGCGGTCCGGCCGGCCGTTATGACTGGTTGTGGCTGTCACTCTGTGCCATAACAAAAAGTCGCTGATCAACCCTAGTACGCCGCGACTTTAACTGGTTTCGGGACAGACACGGAAAAAGAAAGCTGTGAGCAAAACTGAAACTAATGAGTCGTTGCATCCATTTGACAGACGCACTCTATCTCTCAACTTTTTTGCGGAGACAGATGACAGCAGGCAAACCTAATTTATGAAACGGGAATTGGAGCGCACAAGTAGTGCAACAACAGCCCAAGGCGGTAAACATAGTGTTGTTATGACTACTAGTCAAAGTCAAACTCAGAGATCGAATCGATCCAGAGGTTTTTCACCTCACGGATCCCTGGATTAAGTCCACTTCCATATGAAGTCTGTCTAGTTGCTACAGGCCTTAATAGTACCTGTATGTTCGTAGTAAAATTTCAATTTCAATTTCATAGTTAATACTTTTGCGATATCGCAGTCAAACGGACAGGTAGTCAAAGTAAAAGTTTCATATGTTTCATCATCACAAAAATCATTATGGAGTTTCAAGCGGCTTTTTCCATTCACATCAATAGTCTTCTGTTGATAAAAAAATAACACTAAACAACTCATTCACTCACAAAAACGTTTTCTTTTCACCTAATTAAAGAATGCAAAAATACAGAAAAGCTTCTTGCTACCGCAATTTTTGAGCAACTCTACCTGGCGGCCTGTGCTCACTGCTCACCTCACACCCCTGGTTAAGTCTGGCAAATGTGTCAAATCTGGCAGAAAGCAAGAAGTTAGGAAGCTGAATGGGTAGAGGGTGGTTGAATGCAGCAAAAGTAAAAAAATGGTATTTTCCAGTCAAACGAGTCATTTGCGATTTGCACCTTTCCATCTGTTCAACTATTGTACCGATTTGCGGCAGATCAATGCAAAGCACAATTTTACAGCTCTCAGGAACAATTCCTTCAACTCCTGAGAGAAAACCATTAGCAGAGCCCGAAGACATACAGCGCAGCAGCAGTCGTACCTTTGCGTTCGAGTTCTGGCACTTTTTCCTAAAGTTGCTGGTGATGACGCGTTCTTCCTTTGAAAACATTCTTGTGTGAGCTGATTTGTGGCTGCTTGCCTGTTTCCAAAATATCAAGATGTCTCTTTGAATACAATTCCTCCAGTACACTTCTGCTTTAAAATTGGTCTGCGCCTGTTCTTTCTTAGCTTTGTCGCCCTCATCTGTGACTGGAAATGACACCACCTTTCCCGTTTGCTTGGTGGACTTGTTCTTTCCACTGCTCCCTAGCTTATTTTTGTTGCCACTTCGCCACATTCTGTCTTTAGTATTCCTGCCGCTAGTTGTGTTTTGTGTCGGTTTCGGTGCTCAGATTTCCTCAGATCTCATGACAGGAACGTCATACACCAGATTGAAGAAAGGTGCTTGCTCCTTTGGTGCATCTGCCTTGTCATTACACTTGCGAGCCTTCTTTCCTTTTTTGCTACTAACTTCTTGCTCGTGTAGACCTGGAATTCCAACTGGCACTTCCTGCAGAGGAGCCATTGGTCTCATTTGATGGTAACGAGCATGGTCAGTGCGACAATTGGCCTAAGACTGCACGTCATCATCTTCTTCGAGCTGCAGTGATGGCATGCTGCAGACCAGATGTATCTTCAGCTTTCTCACATTATTAACATGCACATGCAAGTTGACCTTATTTGTCTCAGCGTTTGTCTCCTTTGTCTTTCTCTTTTTCCAGGTCTTTTCCATCTTCATTATTTTGTGTTTGCTCTGCTCTTCATTGTTTTCCTTTGCTGTTTCGGCATACTTCCCGATTTGTTTCCATTTGTCTTTCTCTTTAGCTTCTGCTTGACCACTCTTCAGTGTTGTATTAATGCTGTCTGTTGTACCAGTTTCTATCATCCTGCTCTCTTCATGTCTATCCTCTTTTCGTGTCATCTCCATTGAGTCAGCTTCACTGGTTGTCATTGTACTGTTCATCTCTCTCCCAGTGTTCAGCAGTTTCATGTTAGTTTTCACACTCTCAAGCTGTTTAGCTTCCAGGTGGGTCAAATGATCAGTATGTGGTATGACAAGGCTTATGGGTTCAGTCTCTGTCTTGACAGTCTTGTTACAATGCTTGGCCACTTTCACATGACAAATATCTTCAATTTCCTCCTGGGTGCACTTCATCCCATCCATCAGTTTAGCTGTTTCTGTTTCAAATTGCTTTCCAACTGGCTTCATTTCAACTGGCTGTTGAGTGTTTTGCAGCCAAAACAACTTGACCGTTTCCTCTTCAAACTGCTTCAAACCGAGGCGCAGGTTTGTTATTGCTGGATCGTGTTGTTTGTTAGCACAATTGCTCAAACAAACTGTTCTTTCTTCTTCCAGCAATGGCCATCGGGGCTGCAGCGCAGCGACAAGGTTTTCACCTTTTTCTGAGTTTAACTCCTTCATCCCAATCTGTTCATTGTCTCTCTGTTCATGTTCATTCGGTGCCTATTATGGTTTGATGCTGCTCATCAATCCGGCTGATATTTGCACACTTGAATAGTTCTTGTCATCTGTTTGCACATTGTCCATCGATCAAGTTCCAATCGCTCTTGTCATCATACTTTCAACCACCTCTTTGACTTCCTCTTCAACCTCCATCTGTTTCTTTTCAGTTTCCGTGCTGGTCATCATTTCACTGGCGTTTTGTGCACTGGATAAGTGCTCGTCATCAGTCTGCCGGTTGTCCATCGATTCAGTTTTAGTTGCTGCTGTCATTGTGTGTTTGTTGTCGCCTTGTTTGCCCTCCATTTGAGTCTTTTCAGTTTGAATAGCCAAGTGCTTTTTGTCTGTGAACAGATTGTCACCCTCTCTTGTTTCGGTTGTTGTTCTGTTTCTTCACCTTGTGCACGCATTTCAGTGCCAGGCTCCAAGTCCAGAGTGCCCTGCCGTGTGAATTGCGCATCCAGTTTGATCCCTTCCTGAGCAGTGTCCTGCTTCTCGTAATGTCTTCCTGTCTTTCAAATGATAAGGCTCTGTCGGTGAAATCACTCATAAAGTGATCGTCAATTTCCTGTTCCAATCTTTGTAGCGGCTTTGGCCTCTCAGGTAGCATTTTCCAAGGGCTAAATTGGACCGAGATATTTTTGAAAAACTGAAAATGGTGTGCCGTATTACCCCGGCTTACCCTACCTTATAGTAGGGACCGGCAACGGCGGCCATTTTTGCGCCGTACCGCGTGCCTAATTTTCTTCGCACGTTTTCACCACATTGGTGTCGCGGTCGTCAAAATCATCTTTTTTTAAAAAATGCGGCTAGAAAAGCGCGTTCTTTTTTTATGGTTATTTGTTTTGATTATTTTAACATAACTATTCACCCAAATCGCCTTGGTATACGCGAAGCTGCGGTTGTTTTTGGCTAAAATAAGCTGAAAAACAGCGTCAGTGTAAAAAAAAGTTTATGATCTCAAAAGGTGCGCCCGACGGTAATAAAGAGGCATTGATCATCTTTCGTTTGAGCCATTTTTTTCGGCATCGATGCAGCCAAAGATCCCGGAAATCAGATTGAAATTTTACATGGTTAAGCATAGGCGGAATTGGTATTTTTTCAGAAAACGAAAGTTTGCTCTTAAACAAAGAACAAATAAAAAAGGTGCGCCCGCTTAAATTTTAGTTTGGGTGTTGCTCTTACTCAAATGACTGAGCATTGGTCTCCTAGGTCCGCCAAAGATCCCGGAAATTGGGTTAAAGTTGATGAGGTCGTTAAAATTAGGGGGTATCGAATACGAACGTATTGGGGATCCTGAGCAGCCCAAAGCCAATGGTTTTAATTTTGCTTCTTTACATTCCTTCAGTAGTTTTGCGTCTCTGCTAATCAATATAAGGTGAATCTTGCTCAGGCTTAACGTGTGTAGTCAATAAATATGGTACAAAAGCGGAAAAAACCTGTAATCGCTTATTCGAGTTAACTTCATATAATTCGTTTTCATTTATATGTCAGTGGAATTTCTTCAAATTTTCAGCATTTATTCATAAGTATGATAGATATGTTTTGCCCAAATTTGAGTTGCATATTCCAACGCAAACAGGCACGGAAGGTAATCCAGTAACGAACGAAAGTCGGATAGGGTTAGGTGTAGCTGGGTGGGGGGAATCAGGGAAGGTCAGAAATGGACTATATATTAATTAATTAACTTTCTTATGACTATACGACTCTGGAACGTGCCCTATACTGATGCATACCCCTAGGGGTATTTTGATATTTGGAGAACAAGCCCTCAGTAGCGTGCCCTGTACTGATGCGTGTCTAGGGTATTTTTATATTTGGAAAACAGTCCCTCCGGGAGCGTGCCCAATACCGATGCGTCCCCTAGAGGTATTTTTATGTTTTTAAAACAGGCCCTCCGGAACGTGCCCTATGCTGATGCGTCCCCTAGGGGTCTTTCTATATTTGGAGAACAGGCATACATGGGCCGGAAAAATCTGGAGGGGGATATGGAGACCTCGGGGGGGGGGGGGCATACATGGGCCGGAAAAATCCGGAGGGGGGTAGGAGGGGGGAGAAGACCTCGGGGGGGGGGGTTCCCCCCCAAAAAAGGCCCAAAAAACCCAAATTTTGCGTTAAAAAAGCGAAAATTTGACCCTCCGGGAGGGGGGGTGGGGGGGTTAGCCGGCGAGGGGGGTATACCCCTCCGCCTCGGCCGGCCATACCACCCCCTCGACCACCCACCCCCCTCCCGGAGGGAGGAAAATTTCGCTTATTTAAGGCAAAATAGGCGTTTTTTGGCCTTTTTTCGGGGGACCCCCCCCCCCCCGAGGTCTCAACCCCCCTACCCCCCTCCGGATTTTTCCGGCCCATGTATGGGGGGTCCAAAAAAAGCCAAAAAATGCCTATTTTGCCTTAAATAAGCGAAAATTTTCTCCGTCTGGGAGGGGGGTGGGGAGGGGGTATTGGCCGGCGAGGGGGTATATCCCCATACCCCCGGCCCATGTATGCAAAAACAGGCCCTTCAGAGCCTGCCTATACTGATGCGTCTCTAGCATGTAACAGGGGGGTCTGGGGGTCTGACCCCACCCGACTTAGGCCAGACCCCCCAGATGGGGACCCCCCCCCCCCCCCGAGACGATTTCGCCGACCCCCCCTCCGATTTTTCTGGCAAGTGAATAAATTTTTGAGCAAATTTTGCCAAAATCGCCTGCAAAACAGCACTTTTTAGCTGTATTTCAGCCCAAATAGCGATTTTTGGCGATTTTTAGCCCAAAAATTGCGAATTTTTCGATTTTTGAGTGTTTTTATTGCCCTACCCCCCTCCCAAAATTTTGCCTCAGACCCCCCACCCCCCCTCCCCCATCGGCGGATGACCTGTTACATGTATGGTCTCTAGGGGTACTTATATATTTGGCAAAACAGGCCCCCGTGGCTTGCCCCATGTTGATATAGTGATCATTAGATGGCTTTCAAATGATATACAACACGACCATTTTGGGCGATTTTGGAATTTTTCCAAAAATAATCGATAATCGATATTTATCGATAAATCATGTTAATTTATAATTAATTATAATCATTAAAAACATTAATTTTTGTTTGGGATCGGTTCCTGATTCCCCCCGCGCTATGCCTGATCCGGAATTTCTCACCAAAGTACAAATCGGAGGAAGTAGGGGGGCCAATCCGGGGGGTCTGGAATATTTCGGGTGGGGGGCAGACCACCTGCTACATGTAATGTAGCAGCTCATCCTTGTCTGAAACTGTAAAAAAATTGTGCCAGAAACATCGGAGACGGAGAGTGGAAAAGATCGTTTTGGAGGGGGGGTGCTCCCCTATCGGGGGGGGGGGTTGGCCCAAGTCGGTGGGAGGGGAGCAGAACCCCAGCCCCGCTGTTACGTATACAGATGTACCTGGAAAACACAGGAATAGTTCACACTCTACTATTCAGTTCTAGTTCGAACTACCAAGGAGTTTGTTCGGTATATAAAGGTGGTAGACGCAGTCCTACAGTCTTGGTATATAAAAAATGTAAAAGAAAATCGCATTGCGATTAGAATGACACCGGTCCCATCAAAATCGGCGCAGGGATTCATGAGTGACAGTCTGATAAAGTACATCGGTCATATCAGTATGCACGCTGCGGTCAACTTTCTAGGAAGAAAAGGTGGCACGCTGGGTGACGCAGTTAAATGGTCATAACTCGCTTATTATCCAACCAATTCCGTTCGGTTTGTTTTGTTAGACTGCATAAAGTGTGCGCTTTTCAATTCTGAAGCCCAGTTTCGCCTAGGAGCATTTTGAATTTTCGCGTGCCGGTCCCTACTTATAGACGAAAATTCATAATCAACAAATGACGTACCCCGGGTGTAGGTGAAATTGCGCACCCCCCCCCCCCGATTGCGTCCATGTTGAGCCATAGGACGAACTGCTTCCTTGTCATCTTTGTGCCGTCTCCTTTCCGTTGCCCATTGTTGCACACAATCACTACAACCATGTCATTCTTACACTGAAATCAGCAGATTAAAATCGAAATCCTTTGAATTGGCTATGTAGCATCTTCTACCTTGCAAGTCTGTGTCTGGCCCAAGACAGTTCTTCTGTTTTTCCATGTCTTCCATTGTTTTTCCTCCGTTTTGTCAGGATACGAATGGTTAGGTTGTTTAGTATAGAGAAGAATAAGTCGGCTGGAAAGATTAGCGATCTGATTAGTGGCTGACCAAATCAGATGGTAAAGTGTTGTTGGTGCATCGGTTGCTTGGGCACAAATGGATCGCATGTTCAATCTGTTTTCTGCACAAAAGGAAGACAACGTCTTGATCGGCTCTCTAAGCGCACTCTTTATTTCTATACCTTGTACAGGCTAAGCTAGGTTTCCCTGGCGAATTGCGAGGGAAGCAGCGTGCATTTCATTTAAGCATGACGCACTGATGCTCCGATTTTGATACATCAACACTACCCCCACCAGTTTGGAAGTTAACAGCTTCTGTTCAGCACTGTGATCAAGTTTTAAGCTTCGACATTGATTAGGGATTAGGCTTATGATGAACTTAAACGTACTTTTAGGATCTATCTTCGCCTCAGCTTAATCAGTTAGGTTTTCGCTAATGCGCGGGGATAGTGTTCCACATTTGCCACTTTTTAGCGAAAAAAAGCAGCGCCGCTACGCCACTTCCATTCCATCTCTGAAAATTGGCTACCGTAGTAGATAGATTGATGTTTTCGTGTTGAAAAACCAAAGACTATAGGCTTTCTCTTAGATCCGTTTCGATTCTCTTAGATCCGTTCGTTTCTAGCTACCGTACTCGTCATAGTCTTTGGTTTTTCAACACGAAAACATCTATCTTGTTACTACGGTAGCCAATTTTCAGAGATGGAATGGAAGTGGCGTAGCGGCGCTGCTGTTTTTCGCTAAAAAGTGGCAATTGTGGGACACTATCCCCGCACATTAGCGAAAACCTAACTAATTAAGCTGAGGCTAAGATAAATCCTAAAAGTACGTTTAAGTTCATCCTAAGCCTAATCCCGATCGATGTCGAAGCTTAAAACTTGATCACAGTGCTGAACAGAAGCTGTTAACTTCCAAATTGGTGGGGGGTAGTGTCGATGTATCAAAATCGGAGCATCAGTGCGTCATGCATAAGTGAAATGCACGCTGCTTCCCTCGCAATTCGCCAGGGAAACCAAGCTTGGCCTGTACAAGGTATATGTCGAGTACGGTAGCTAGAAACGAACGGATCTAAGAGAATCGAAAATTTTTGAACAAAGCAGAAACCGAGTGGATTGTGAACAGAATATAGCTTAGACTCGGAAACCAACCAAGCGAGAAAAGTTTTTATTCATTTTATACACCTGCTGTTGTTTGGTATTGGGTTTTCCATTAGTGTATGTGTATGTGTATGTGTATACACATTTACCTTCAAGTGTATACACATTCAACAAAACAATGTGTATTTTGTGTATATTTGTGTATGTGTATTGTACTGAAAATTCAAATTTTTTTATAGATTTTGAGCCAGAAATGCTAAGAAAATCAAATCTCTCAATGTCGTTCCTTTAAACTTTGGATAGCTTTGAAATCGAGTTACTTAGGCCATTTGAAGGCTTCATCAGGATATCTACCATTTATTACTGCAGCAAAAACATCGAAATTTTACGATTCTGTTCGAAATTTTATTGACTTTTGCTGATCAAATACATATACACAAAAATACACATTTCGAGTAGTGTTTGTGTATGGTAATGTGTATCTGAATTTTCAATGTGTATGTGTATGTGTATACACATTGAAAAACAACAATGTGTATTTTTTAGAGTGCGAACAATACCTAAAAAACCCAATACCCCAATACCCAATACCCAATACCCAATACCCAATACTTGCGTAGCTGGGCCAAAAATTTCATTTCATTGGACAGGTAGGTACGTTCTAGTTGTGTATACAAGATTTTTGGCACTGCAATTAAAATTTTTAAGAGGCTGGTTCGGCCGCTGCCCAAGCAGGGCGAGAAAATTTTGAAAAATTAGCCTTTCAGAAAGCATTTAGAAGCCGTTTAGGCGAACAGTAGCAGAAATTAACAGTTTTGGTACTTAACATTTCGTAATTCAGTCGCGTTTCTTACTTCCGGCGATTTGTTCCTAACTCGGCCGGAGATTGTGTGGACCACCGCAATAGCCATGGGTACGGTGCTAGTACATTACGGTGACATTAAATGTCACCATCTTAATTTTAGATAAGAACAGAGAAATTAATTACTGGTGTAGGTAGCGCTTAGAAAAGCGTACACTTTAGGAAATTCTACTAACGTTTAGTTGATTAGGCCGTCCATAAACGATGACATTCCAGAGAGGGAGGGGGTCGGCTGAAATGCGACGATAGATGACACACAGGAGACGGAGGAGTTAGCAAAGAACGACGTCGCTTTTTTTCGGAATTTTAGAGAACTTTGATTCTATTATTTTCAATTTAAGTACATTCTGTCAGAGGTTTCTACAATGCGGCAAGGCTTCCCAGAGTGGTTTTGGGGATTTATTCTATTGATTGCGCAGCGTGCTAACAAGAAAACATGACAGTTCTGTATGTACTGCACCTTTATCGGGAGGGGGGTAGGTAAACCGAGAACAACGTCGCCTTAGGGGAGGGGATCCCCAAGAAACGACACAAGGCGATTTTGGCGGGAGGGGCTCCGAAAAATCGGGATTTTGAACAACGTCGTTTATGGACGGCTCCTTAACGCGAAAACAGCTTACCAAACCGAATCATCGATCAACTTTTTCGATTTTTTTCATATCGATTTTTCAGGTTAACATCGATTTTTCTCTATTATTAATTGTCCAATTTAGTATTGGGTATTGGGGGGTAAAAACCCCAATACCCAATACCCAATACCCAATATCTGGAAAACACCCCAATACACCCAATACCCAATACCCAATACCAGTTCGCACTCTAGTATTTTTGTGTATGGTAAATGTGTATGTGTGTGTATACACAAACAACAGTATCTACACCACATTTTACAAGCGAAATTGCAAGCTAACTGTACAGTGCAACAGTACAGTTTGTCTGTCGATGGTGCTGTATATAATACTGTCTTTCGGCACAGTACAGAGAACTCTTACATTCCCAGTTGCTGGACATTACTGTAGTCTGCTGTTTACTCAATTTGTTGTTGTTTGTTTGTCTGGCAGCAATGCCATGTCGCTTGAGGATAAAGTTTCAGTTCAAATAATAATTCTTCTAATTTAGTTCTAATTTTAGTTTGTTTTGTTTTTGAGTTCCACTGTACTTTCGGACAGCTCAGGACACCGCTCGCTCTTTTCACAGCGCTTCAATGGCGTAGCCCTGCCTACAAACATCCCTCCCCCTTAAAAAATTCCGCTTGTTCACTGCCAAAATCAGTGTTTTCATTTTGAGAGCCAATATCTCAGGAACTAAGCAGAGTACGTTAATGAAAATTTCAGCAATCTTTTAAGGATTTATTTATGTTTCATTTAAAAAAGGATTCATTCAAATCGGTTGAGATTTGCGGTTGCTACAGCGAAAAATCTGCTGGGTTGTTTTTTTTGGCACACCCTGTATATTACACGCTGTTTTGCAATCAATAACCTGGAACATGACCACATGCATGTAAAAAAAAGGTGTTACTGAAACAAAAACAATTAATGGTATTGTGTAGCAACAGTAACCAGCATTATCAGAATTAAAAAGCTTTGCTCCAATATGTAGTATCACACTTTGTACATCCACAGCACGATGAAACGCAAACGCACATGTTCTAACAGTCGCACTCTACTAATAGCGCTCCCCAGCCCCACACAAACTATGTACTATCAGCGCTTTAACCATTCCATTCGCATGCTCCAATACTAGCTCCCCAAAAGCATGCTTGAAGAAAAATATCGCAGTGCAGTGTTTATTAGTAGAAGTTTTACAGTGTAATACATATAGTCAGAACAGAGGACAACATCAAAATTAGAAAAAAGTACTGACACCTACTATTTCTGATTTGGTTTACTGTCCGGCTCTTTATTTTACTGATCTATGAAAACAAGCACGCCAGTTGTTCATTTGCTCATTCAGTCATTCACTCGTTCGTTGGTTCATTGGTTGGTTGGTTCTTTCGTTCATTGGTCCATTCATTCATTTGTTCATTCATTCATTTGTTTTTTCTTTCATTTTTCCGTCCGTTCGTTTGTTCCTCCATCCGTCCGTTCGTTCTATATTTGTTTGTTTGTCAACTGCTGTCTACGGGCATGATTAACGTTGTCAATGGCATTGAAATTAGCAGGTAGTTGCTTAAGGAGCAGTAAATACCTACATCCAAGTCTAATTACTTTGTGCCGTTTCCAGTAGATCAGTAAATTCAATAGCGAATTCATACTCTAGCAAACCATAACAAACTCGCGAAAGACCATTCTTCCACCAGATGGTTGCAGAAACCTCAAAGCTAACAGAATCGCAGTTCTAGTCAACAGGAGAAAAATAACAGTAAAAATGCATGAAATAGCCATAGAAACTGTAACTTTTCTCTGATGTTTCAAGTGCTGCGCTTTTTCACGATTTGTGCGTGGGATTATCGTATTCAAGTGCTTTCTGTAGAAGAGCATAGCCAGGCCGAAAACTAGAATCGAAGAAACACTGGCTAAACTGCAGAAAAGATTCCAAATTCGGAAAGCTTTGCTGCTCAATGCGTCTACTGGTGAGCAGCGCAGACTAACGAACAGTCGGACGTGAGGAAAACTAATCGATACCAAGAAAACAGATTGAATGGAACTGAAGATCTATATGTGTGAGTGCGCGCGACAAACGGAGGGGGGTGTGAGAAAAAAAAGAAAGAAAAAGAAATATTCTACTAGCCGTCTGTCTGTCTGCTGTAAGCAAAAAAAAAACTGTAGGCAGCAGCTTAATATTAAACAGAAAAAAAAAAATCCCCAAACAAACCCCCCCCTGGGAGGGATGGGGTCGTTTCCTTCTTCATTTTGGTGTGGGATTGGGTGAAATCCCCCTTTTTTTAGGGGGGACGGCAAAAAAAAAAACACCGCCACCAACACAAAAAAAAAAAAAAATTTTTTCTTTCCCCTCTCTTTTTTTTTTTTGTAGAGGAGGTGACAGTTAGTAACTGACGCAGAAAGCCGTAGCACGCCGTAGAATGACGTAGAACTGCGCACCCACCGTACTGGCAGATTGGTGTTGTACCGAAAAATAGTATAGCAGACAAACAATGTTCGATTCGGTGTGCGTCACTAGACTTACGTAAAAAGAGGCCTAAACGCCCGTCTCTCTCTCGATGCACACAGTCAA
This sequence comes from Sabatieria punctata, assembly GCA_030248155.1. Lineage (NCBI taxonomy): Eukaryota > Metazoa > Nematoda > Chromadorea > Araeolaimida > Comesomatidae > Sabatieria > Sabatieria punctata. Next base: position 117,106 of record JASANB010006278.1, read on the forward strand.
GACCGCAACTCTCCTTTTTCTCTTTATCTGCACACTCCTCACTCCAACAGCAAAAACGGTTTTAAATCAACAAAATGTTATAAAGGACAAATGAACAAGTAGGTCTTGACGCGACCGAACTACGGTAAAAACAAAAGGCGCGAACCAGTATTATGCTCAAATAGGAATTTGAGACACTCCGGGGCCGGAGTTGGAATGCTAAAAGTGACTAGTAACAAAACATTGCTAGTGTACAATTCAAACTCAGAACCGGCGGCCGCCCTGACGGCCCTTGCCCCTGCCCGACCACTTTCCTCTAGCGCCCCACTCCATCACACTAGGCATTTGGTAATAGCACACAGTTACGGTCTTAGCAATAACCGGTTTTACATGAGAAGCACGATAAAACTGAGTGGGTCTCCTGCGTCCGCCTCTAGCACGAGCACGTCGGTTGGGTGGCTGGTAAAAGTTCTGCTGGTCTTCGGCCTCGCAGTAGTGCTTTCTGTGCCCCGGGGTGTGGCAATTCCAACAGAACAGTCCGCTGCCACGATTCTGGCCTCGTCCCCAACCGCGACGTCCGCCGCGAGCTCTGCCGCGGCCTCTGGCCGCTTCCTGACGCACTCGACCACCGTTCTTCGGGGCGAAACTGTACTGCACAGGTTGCGCTTGGTCGGCGGGGTTGTGGTCGACTTGCATTGCATGAGGGTGGTGTTCCGGTGGCGGGTGTTGTTGAGGCTGCAACTCCGGGTACCGTGGAGGCATGGGGCGGTCCGAATACACAACTCGGTCAGTAGGTGAGTAAGGCCTAGAACGTAAGTACACGCTTCCATATAGTCAGTCGTCTACCGGCCCTTCTAACGGCGCTAATAGTTTGATAGCCCGAGTAAGAATTTTGCCGTTAGCCGTTCTGACCTGCGCGGATCGGCACACCTCATCCTGACTGTGTAACAATTTGACAATTCTCGCTAAACTCCAGGTAGCCCGAGGGGTGGAATCTCTCAATAAAACAACTGCACCGACCACAGGAATAAATTGGCTCGACCCTCTTTTTTGCTTGGCTAAATTCCGAGAGTGAACCTCCCTTAGGCCCAACAGGTACTGGGATTTCCAATGCTTCCAAAAGAGATTCAGCAGTTTTTGCGTTTGCGCCCAGTAATCTCGAATTTTTTGACTTCGAGTCTGTTTTGTCTGAGGGGGTCTGTAGTCAGGATCAACGTCTGTTGTCATTGAGGGGAGACATCCTGCCCTCCCACCCAACAAAAGCGCTGGTGATATTATCTGATCCATTGAGTCGTCTAGAGCTAAGAGTGGACGAGCGTTGAGCAGTCCTTCTATCTCAACTACAAGTGTTTGCAACTCTTCCAATGAAATTGAACGGTTTCCCAGCACCCGTTTTAAAACTACCTTGACGGACTGCACCAAGCGTTCGTAAAACCCACCCATCCAGGGGGACAATGATGGGATAAATTTCCACTCGATTCCTTTTAGACTCAAATAGCGCTGAACTGTGCTCTCTTTTAGATTTCTTCCGTCCCACAAAAGACTCAGCGAAACATTGGCCAATTTAAATTGTGAACCGTTATCTGACAGAACTAATTTAGGCACCCCTCTCCGTCCAATAAAACGTTTGAACGCTGCCAAAAATTCTCCTGCTGAGCAATTTAAAACCACCTCCAGGTGAATGGCACGCGTTACCGCACAAGTCCAAAGTGCGATCCACACCTTGGTCTGGCGTTCATTGGAATTGACTAGCAGCGGTCCCATATAGTCCACGCCAACCGTTTCGAACGGCTGTTGCCGATTTATTCGAAATTCAGCTAGCGGGGGGTAGGGGGGCGTTTGATAGGGTCTCGCTTGCTGTCTCCTACAGCGTCGACACTTGCGTAAGCAACTTTTGACGACCGTTCGGCCCTGCGGAATCCAAAATTGCAACCGTACTTGCGCAAGTGTCTGGTTTGGTCCGGCATGGAGCAATTGCTCGTGTGCGCTGCTGACCACTAACTCGGTAAATGGGTGCCTTCTTGGCAGCAACAAAGGTTCTCTGGTCGCTGGGTCTAAGTTTGAATACTCATACCGTCCCTGACAACGTATTAGGTCGGCAGAATCAAGGACAAGCCCCAGCTGTCTAATCAAACTTGGTACCTTTTTGCGGCTGGGCTTCGCCTTCAGATATGAGTATTCAAGGGGGTATGTATCCCTCTGAATCTGGCGGATCCACCGCGCTCTGGCCTGTGCTAATTCGGACTTGGACAAGGGTTGCAGCTCAGAGGCCTTGCGCCTAGTTCGTCTACGCTGTCTCAGTCGGCGCCACTTGTCCACAGCCCTAAGCACCCAGGCCGTGATCCGGATTAGCTTAGACAAACTTGCGAATTTCGCTGGCTCTAACCCGACAGGTGGTGGGTCGTTGAAAGTCGGTAGTACCAGTTCCTCCCCTGTCTCAATTTGCTCAAAATCCGTCTGTTTAGCAGAATCAGTCTCGAAACGCTCGTTTTTTGGCCAAAATTCGGGGCCGTGTTTCAGCCAAGGGGGCCCAACCCACCACACAACATTCTCGCTCAATTTGGGGTACTGCTCCGGCTTGGTGGGAATGTCGGCGGGGTTGTCTTTCCCTGGAACCGATCTGAAAGTGACTGCAGCAAACTTTTTAATCTCTGCCACCCGATTTTGGACCCATTTTGGCAGGGTTCGCTCAGACTGCACCCAACTCAAAACGCATTCTGAGTCGGACCAGAGAAAAAATTGGCTAATCGGCGACTGAAATTGCTGTGCGACAAATCGGAGGATACGGGCACCCAATACAACCCCCATTAGCTCTAGTCTAGGTAGAGTCAGCTTTTTTAAAGGGGCGAGTCTATTTTTGGCAAACAGCAAGCCTGTCTCCACTGACGTTCCTTTGTCAATTCTCAGATAGATTAGGGCACAGTATGACCTTATGGAAGCGTCAGTGAAGCAGTGCATTTGAACCGAATCACTTGGCTCAATCGGGCTGATAACTCTGGGTATTGTGACCTCTGCCACCGTTAGCAGAGAGCTGCTGAGTTTAGTACATCTTTGTTGCAATTCCTCCGTGAGTGCATCGTCCCAACCAATTTTTTGAGTCCACATTTCTTGCAGTAAAAGTTTTGCCGGCATCAAAATGGGGGCCATCAACCCAAGGGGATCGAAAACGCTAGAAACTACTGACAAATAGCTCCTTTTGGTGAACGGCTGGCCTTTCTCTGTTTGGTTTGGCGCAACTATCGCTAGTGTGTCTGTCGAAATTCGCCAGTTCAACCCCAAAACTTTAGCCACGTCACCTTCTACTTTATCCCTATCGGGGATGGCTGCCAGCAACTGAGCAGAGTTCGATTGCCACTCACGGAGATTCATGCTTGCGATCGCAAAAAGTCTTTTGGCCTGTTTATAAAAATCGATCGCTTCCTGCTCTGTGGTCAGAGAGACAATAACGTTATCCACGTAAATGTTATTGGCTATCAGGCGAGCGACATCACAATCAATGTCCGATCTGTTCAGATGATGCCGCACGGTAGCCGACAACAAGAACGGGCTACAGATCAGTCCGAAGCTAACCCTTGCGAATCGGAAAATTCGCAAGTTGGATCGGTCGAGAGTGGGATTCGCCGGGTTGCACACCCAGAGGATGCGCACTACGTCTCTGTCTTTTGAATCCACCAAAATTTGCAAAAATGCCTTTTCTATATCGCTAACGACTGCAATTTTTCGTTGTCTGAACCGAATTAGCAGCCCGGCGATATCCTCCACTCCGACTGGACCTCGGCACAAATTGTCGTTTAGACTTTTGCTTTGTTTAGACGCTCGACAGCTAGCGTCGTAAACGACACGTAATTTGGTTGTGGCACTGGTGGACTTGATTACACAGTGGTGCGGCACGTAATGCACCACTTTATCGGCCGCTGTTCGATCGTTATCTCTGACCTCTTCAATTATGCCTGACTGTAAATAGTCCTCAAACACGGCATTGTAACGTTGCAGCAGCTGGGGGTTGCTGTGCAGGCGTGCCAATAACGATCGCAGTCGATTAAGTGCCACCGAATAGTTGTCTGGAAGTTGTGGCTCTTTGAATCGAAAGGGAAACTGAACCTGGTAACGGCGTTCTTCCTGATTAAACGTGATTGTCTTATTGAAGTGCTCTTGCACCCAATCGTCCTCAGGTTTTTGTTCTGGACTTTTGATTCCAATCGATTCAAGTTTCCACAACTTCTCTAGCTCAGACTCGACAGTAACAGGTCTACCTCTATCGATTACCGTGGCGACAGTTTGCGAGTTCATACACTCAGCAGGCGGCAACACTTCTATGTTTCCTGCCGGAATGTGACCAAAAACTGAACTAACCAGAAACAGGGAATCGGTTAGATGCACCAACGGACGCATGTGCACGGCTTCGAAAAAGTAATCTCCCCCTAACAGGACGTCAATAGGCGACGTCGTTTCGCCGTTTGCCAGCGGCTCTGCTAAGTCGTACTGTTGTAACTGGGGGTACAAACTAGAGTCGAACATTTTGGTCTGAATAGGCTGCGTTATGAACTCGCAAAGGGTTGCCGTTACAACCATACACGTGCCGTCTCTAGTCTGCAAGCCAAATTTAACCCTGTGCGAGTGACAGACCTTCGGTTTTTGCGCGAACCCAGCTATTCTAAACGTGTCTGCCTCAGCAGGTCTAAGTCCTAAGTCTTGACTGATCTGGGTGCGTAGAAAGGTTCTCTGACTGCCGGTATCTAGCAAAATACGCACGCTAACCTTTTGCTGCGTCTCTAAATTGACGGCAGGTGCCGACGCGGTCAGTAAAAGAACCTGTCTTTGATTGCCTGTCACTGACAACACAGGGGTATGCGCCAAACAAGAGGTATCGGCGGTTGTCGATGGACCGGCCGACTCTGCGAAATTATCGACCGCCGTAAACACTTTACTGTCTGGTCGCCTAGCGTCACTACCCTTTGGTCTGTTCTCCGTTGCCTTCGTGCCAAACCTTTTTGGACAAAGCGCTCGATTATGGCCCAAACTCTGACAGTGATAGCATTTCCTTTGTGGCACGTTACAGTTTTTGATCGTATGATTCGGGCGAAGACAACGGAAACAGAGCTTATTCGACTTTGCGTACTCACTTCTTTGCCGAACATCGGCCTGAACAGTACACAGGTCAGAATAATGATTGGCCTTGCAAAACGCACATTTTTGGCCCGTTTTAGCTACGAGCGCATGAGTAGTGGCTACAGCGGGTTGGGGTTTACTCAGAGGAGGACCCCTTTGCCAGGTACCCTTGGGACCGTCCGAGCTAGGCAGGTTTGCGTGTTGTTGTACGAATTTCGAGACCTGCATTTGTACCAGCAAAAATTCCCGTAGGCACTCTAAACGATCCGCAGCAGTGGCGGCTTTTAGTGAGAATTCTTTCAGTAACCGAATTGGTAATTTTTTGGTCAGGATTTGCGCCAAAAATCTGCCACCTGCCTCTACCTGGCCCAACTGCCTTAGCCCACGGACGTGTTTTTCGACATCTAGGTAGAACGTTTGCAGACCCTCAAAGGTATCTGGGAAAGGCTTCAGTTGCTCTAAGGCATTAAAGTGCGCCGAAATTAGGTGGTTTTCGTCTCCAAAGTGCCGTTTTAGCAATTCTACGGCCTGGCCGTAGCCCGAGTCGGTGGCTGGAATCCCCAACACTACACCCGCTGCTGTGCCAGAAACCAGGGACTTTAAATAGGCGAATTTTTGGCTGTCTGACAAATTTCTGTTGGAATGAACCGACTGTTCGAAAGAGGCCCAAAAATCCTTCCACTTGAAAACGTCCCCGTCAAAGACTTTTATCTCCAGAGTCGGGAGCTTGACCGTTCGAAAGGGATAGGTACTATCTATGCGGACTCTACTTTCGCTGCTATCGTCTCCCACCCCCTTTTCGGCCACTACGGTTTCCAGCATGTGCAACTGGCTAGCATAATGCTTCATGCTCTGATCCTGGTTTTGCTTAGTTTCGGCCACTCTCTGTTCAAACTGTTGCACAGTCAGTTTAAGCCGCTTTTCCGCCTCTGCCGCCTGCGTACTCAACTGATTTCGCATTAGAGAGATTTGCTCGGCATGCCGTCTTTCGATATCTGCTTGCACCTTTTGGTGCTTGCGCTCAGACTCGCGCTGCATTTTTTCGTATCTTTCCTCTGCCTTCAAAAAGTTGTCTTGTAGCATTTTTATTAGCGTAACGACCGTCTGGTCGACGCCAGGCAGGGCACAGTTCTCAGCTGGAGTTTCTTGAGCATCTAGTTCGTTTTCGAAAACTGGAGTCTCTAAATACTGCTCAACAACTCCCAGCTTATTATAAGCCTCCCTCACGTTAGAAGATGTAGTTTTGTCAAAAACTGCCAATTCTTTTTGCTCTTCCTCTGAATTGGCAATGAGGGGGTACAGTTCTTTACTCAGAGCACTCAGACAGTTGTCGGCTTCTATCGTTTTTGTCTTTAGACTCTCGAAACAATCTTGCCACTCCTCCGGCGGCGCTTTTTCGCCAGCAACTTTGACGACTAAATTATCTAACTCAAGCGACAACTGAGTGACCTGCTCTGAGAGCGGCTGCCTTTTCTCGAGCAATTGCAACTTCTTTCTCTCATTCTCTCTGGTATTATAAGCCACAGGCGGCGGCGTGCGATCTGTCTTACTACTCCTACCGAGACTCATGGCGACTTGCAACTAAATCTAGCGGCTTAAACTCGTAACACTGCTCACCGATCAAGTGGATCGCTGGACTTCTCGGTGATCTCCTTGGTTCGCAGTTTCGACTGTGCCGGCATCGCTCTCGTTCTCTAGTGACCTCACACAGCCTTGGCACCACGTGACGCAGAAAGCCGTAGCACGCCGTAGAATGACGTAGAACTGCGCACCCACCGTACTGGCAGATTGGTGTTGTACCGAAAAATAGTATAGCAGACAAACAATGTTCGATTCGGTGTGCGTCACTAGACTTACGTAAAAAGAGGCCTAAACGCCCGTCTCTCTCTCGATGCACACAGTCAAGACCGCAACTCTCCTTTTTCTCTTTATCTGCACACTCCTCACTCCAACAGCAAAAACGGTTTTAAATCAACAAAATGTTATAAAGGACAAATGAACAAGTAGGTCTTGACGCGACCGAACTACGGTAAAAACAAAAGGCGCGAACCAGTATTATGCTCAAATAGGAATTTGAGACACGGCGAGGCGCAGCAGAGACATGCGCGCGAACAGAAAGAAATGGAAAGGCGACACCAAGAACAAATGACGATCCTTCGCCAAACGCAAGCGATGGCACTGGGTAGAGCTGACGATAGGTTGCGTACAACTTTAGAAGACCTCCAAAAATTGACTCGAGAGCAAACCGATAGGCACGTACAGCAGCTTAGACAATATTCGGACGCTGTGCAGGAATTTTCCACTCGGTCTATCAAGGTCGTTTTACCTGAAACTAATTTGACGGCTGCTACTAGTAGCAGTAGTGACAGCAGCCGGCCTCCAAATACTGTAAAACTGCATAAACTTGAATTGAACCCTTTCAATGGTGATGTTTTGTTGTGGCGGGAGTTTTGCGCATCATTTGAACATTCTATACACAATAACACCACTTTGTCGAGTGCTCAGAAATTTTCGTACCTCAAATCACTCGACTGACGTTGCGGCGGAGATGGTTTCTGGTTACCAACTCACTGACCGTCGTTATTTCGAAGTTGTAGCCCTCCTGAAAACCCATTTTGGCAAATATTTAGACCTGATCAACGCGCGCTACTACGCTACGCTGCACTCGATTTAGTGCAAACATTCCCAGACAATTTCGAAGGGTTACAAAAATTCTATTTAGACGTCGAAGAACACATTAGAGGGCTTTCGCAGCTGGGACTCTCAGACGGTGACGAGAGGCATTTGGCGCAGGCGCTTATTAGAAAATTGCCCAAATGACTGCTTAAAGTGAATAAATGCTTGCTTGCTTGCTTCTGATTTAGGTTGTACCCTTGGAGAGTTACATCGGTATATACTGTGATATACGGTATACACATTGTTTATCAAAGCTGCTTTTCTCCATTCTAGGGTTTGTTCCGTTTTAATTGCATCTTGCCAGTTCCTTGGCTCAAAATTCTTCATCTGTCTTTAAAACCCAGCCGTACCAATCTGATGGCTTCCTGTCCTTGCATTTCTCCTTACTGGTTCTGCTGGTCGTATTACTCTCTTTCTTACTCTGAATTTCCCTGATCACTGTCTTTTCAGTTCATTTGTATCTCTATATGTTATACAGTGTTCGCCAAAAAAACGACCGCCTGGCCATTTTTCGAGTTTTCCGAATAACTTCAATTGGCCGCCATTCCTTCAATTTTCAACCGAATGAAAAGATTTTTGGTACGATTATTATCATTTGTTAAGAGTTTGTTTTGGCCCAGTCCTAGCCTGCTAGCCTTCTATAGGCTCGAGTTATGCCCTTCCGAAATCAAACGACCCGAATTTTCAGACATCAATTTTGAACCTACAATGTAAATATCTCACGAACACTTCATCGGATCTTTCCCAAATTTTACAGGTTAACCAATGTTTATATGGGCTTAAGAACCTAAAGAGCTCAGCGTGCTAACACAAGCGGTTAAAATCTGGCGGATAAAATCTGGTGGACCTTTCAGTCAAGGTGAAAAATTAGCATTGTCAAAAATTGAGGGTGTTATAGTTGATAATGCAGATGCTAGGAATAAAACAAAACCAGAGACAAACAGACAAATAACAATCTAGCACGCCCTTCAATTTCCGGCTTTGTTATCCCTTGCACAGAAAACAGCGTTATACGAACTAATGGAGTCGTGGATTACAATGGCCTCAAGCTCAACTAAGGCAAGACAATTTAAGAGCCACATTTTATAAAACCGGGGCAGGTCGGCGAACATGAAAAATTCTGACCTATAGTTTTTATTTGATAAATCGATAGGTCTATGGTAGAAAATAACACACGAGAAATATTTTCACTCGACTGTCACTAATATGCAAATTAGGGCCAAAAACGTGTTTTTCCAGCCAAATTCGGTGTTTCTTTTATTTCTCCCGCATGCTTTGACGGATCGGGCTGATATTTTCAGTAATAATGATAGGTATATTGGGTGTTGTACCTATAAAATTTGAAGAGGATCGGCCAAGGTTGAGATGGCAAATTATAATTTTGTGTTCTGGTAAAAAATCGAATTTTTGCAAAAAAGGTACATCGAATTTTTCGACCAAACTTTCAGTGTAGGTTGCTTTAGTGTCCATCAAAGTAACCCTCTTTTCCCGTTTGTGGACTTTGTCTCTGTTTCGAGAAATTAATGTTCGAATTTTCATGCACACGTTGGTAGAAAAAACCGGAATTTACTTCCAGTTTTCGCAAGAGCAGACGGATCTTTTAGCGTTCGATCTACCTTGAAAGACCGCGCAATGGCCGATTGGTTGGTCGCCCGCCAGAAACAAACCACTGAGTCAGGTACTGTAAGAGTTAAAAGTGAGCGAGTCGACCACACTGCAATATTTTTCATATTTTGAGTTTTGACCCTGTGTTACTGTTTATAATAAACCATTGTCTTGTACATTTGCAGTAAACTCGGAGTAGGGATGGATATTTTTCCAAAAAATACCTCAGCCTCTTTTGTTTTTAGTTTTTTTCCGGTTTTTTCCGAAATCGCGGAAAAATCCAGCTCAAGTTCTTGGTATCCTAGCCTGTTTTTATGATTCTAACTTTCTAGCGCCTTCCTAAGTCATTCCAGACAGTAATACACGTGTTACATAGATATAAATCACGGAACAGGCATGAAACAGTGTCTGACAGGTTTAATCAATAACGCTATATGCAGATTTTCTTACAGCAGTTTGCATTTTTGTTTTATCATGCCAAATTTGGTCTTTTCTGTTGTTTTTCTAACAGTTTTGAGTCAGTATAGCCTATTACACATCCAAAAAGTCCGTTTTTTAACAGAAAAATGACATAAATTAGCTAGTTTTACCTAGAATTTTTTCCGCGATTTATGTTTTTTTGGACCCTCACGAAAAAAACCGGGGTTTTTTCAAAAAAAAAGACCGGAAAAAACACACCTCACAACTCTGACTCAGATGTTTCATACAAAGCTCGGCGTGCCTCTAACAACCATTATTCAAAAGCTGAATGCTATACTTAAAGAAGAGCCGCCAAAAAAAATCCAAATCTGCCAAGGTACATGGTTTTCGAAAAGATTCCATGTCAATAGAATGCCTGGAAGTGGCCAGCTGTGTGTTTCACATTCAGCTCTTGAATAATGATTACTGAGGCACGCTGAGCCTTCTCCAAACTTAGCGTACACCTTCCATTCGGATTTTGAGGCAAAAGTCATGATAACAACATTATGAAACTCAGAACATGAAAAATATTGCAGTGTGGTCAACTGGCTCACTTTAAACTCTTACAGTACCCGACTCAGTGGTTTGTTTCTGATGGGCGACCAACCAATCGATCGGCCATTGCGCGCTCTTTCAAGTGAGACCGACCGCTAAAAGATCCGTCTGCTCAAACGAAAGCTGGAAGTAAATTTCGTTTTTTTCTACCAACGGGTGCATGAAAATTCGAACATTAATTTCTCGAAACAGAGACAAAGTCCGCAAACGGGAAAAGATTGTTACTTTGAGGGACACTTAAGCAACTTACACTGAAAGTTTGGTCGAAAATTTCGATGTACCTTTTTTTTGCAAAATTCGATTTTTTACAGGACCCCAAAATTTGCATGTCATTATAATTTGCGATCTCAACCTTGGCCGATCCTCTTCAAATTTTATAGGTACAACACCCAATATACCTAGCATTATTACTGAAAATATCAGCCCAATTCTTCAACGCATGCGGGAGAAATAAAAGAAACAGTGAATTTGGACCACAAAAAACGTTTTTGGCCCTAATTTGCATATTAGTGATAGGCGAGTGGAAATATTTCTCGTGTGTTATTTTCTACCATAGACCTATCGATTTATCAAATAAAGCTATAGGTCAGAATTTTTCATGTTACTGACTCAGTGGTTTTGTTTCTGGCGGTTCAACCAATCGGCCATTGCGCGGTCTTTCAAGGTAGATCGAACGCTAAAAGATCTCGTCTGCGAAAACTGGAAGTAAATTCCGGTTTTTTCTACCAACGTGTGCATGAAAATTCGAACATTAATTTCTCGAAACAGAGACAAAGTCCACAAACGGAAAAGAGGTTACTTTGATGGACACTAAAGCAACCTACACTGAAAGTTTGGTCGAAAAATTCGATGTACCTTTTTTGCAAAAATTCGATTTTTTACCAGAACACAAAATAATACTTTGCCATCTCAACCTAGGCCGATCCTCTTCAAATTTTATATGTACAACAACCAATATCCCTATCATTTTTACTGAAAATATCAGCCCGATCCGTCAAAGCATGCGGGAGAAATAAAAGAAACACCGAATTTGGCTGGAAAAACACGTTTTTGGCCCTAATTTGCATATTAGTGACAGTCGAGTGAAAATATTTCTCGTGTGTTATTTTCTACCATAGACCTATCGATTTATCAAATAAAAACTGTAGGTCAGAATTTTTCATGTTCGCCGACTGCCCCGTTTTTATAAAATGTGGCTCTTAAATTGTCTTGCCTTAGTTGAGCTTGAGGCCATTGTAATCCACGACTCCATTAGTTCGTATAACGCTGTTTTCTGTGCAAGGGATAACAAAGCCGGAAATTGAAGGGCGTGCTAGATTGTTATTTGTCTGTTTGTCTCTGGTTTTGTTTTATTCCTAGCATCTGCATTATCAACTATAACACCCTCAATTTTTGACAATGCTAATTTTTCACCTTGACTGAAAGGTCCACCAGATTTTATCCGCCAGATTTTAACCGCTTGTGTTAGCACGCTGAGCTCTTTAGGTTCTTAAGCCCATTAAACATTGGTTAACCTGTAAAATTTGGGAAAGATCGATGAAGTGTTCGTGAGATATTTACATTGTAGGTTAAAATTGATGTCTGAAAATTCGGGTCGTTTGATTTCGGAAGGGCTAACGAGTTAGAAGGTAGAGGTAGGACTGGGCCAAAACAAATAACAAATATTTGTCCAAAAATAGGTTGAAAATGAAGGATGGGCAATTGAAGTTATGGAAAACTCGAAAAATGGCCAGGCGGTCGTTTTTTTGGCGAACACTGTATAACTATAGAGATACAAATGAACTGAAAAGACAGTGATAGGGAAATTAGAGTAAGAAAGAGAGTATCGACCAGAGAACATAAGGAGAAATAAGGACAGGAGCATAGATTGGTCGGTGGGTTTTAAAGACAGTGAAGAATTTTGAGCCAAGGAATGGAAGATATTAACGAAAAACCTAGAATGAGAAAGCAGCTTTGATAAACAATGTGTATACCGTTATCACAGTATATACCGATGTAACTCTCAAGGGTAAACCTAAATCAGAAGCAAGCAAGCAAGCATTTATTCACTTTAAGCAGTATTTGGGCAATTTTCTAATAGCGCCTGCGCCAAATGCCTCTCGTACCGTGAGAGTCCCAGCTGCGAAAGCCCTCTTTGTTCTTCGACGTTAAATAGAATTTTTGTAACCCTTCGAAATGTTGGGAATGTTTGCACTAAATGAGTAGGTAGGTAGTAGCGCGGTGAAGGTTGCCAAAATGGGTTTTAGGGTAACTCGAAAGAGGTAGGAGTGGTACGAAATACTGTGAGTGATGAGGTCGAAAATTTAACTCGCAAGTGGTGTTATTGTGTATAGAATGTTAAATGATGCGCAAACCGCACAACAAAACATCACCATGAAAGGGTCAATAGTTTAGCAGTTTTAAGTTTTGGAGGGGTGTAATGTAAGTAGAGCGTTTAGTAGAGTGGAGTGGATTTGGTGATTTTAATTTGCTATCGGTGGATAATTGAGTTTTAGTGTAGAACCTAGTAAGATCGCTTGCGTTTGGCGAAGGATCGTATTTGTTCTTGGTGTCGCCTTTCCATTTCTTTCTGTTCGCGCGCAGTTTGCTGCGCCTCGCGCTCGATGCTTTTGAAGTTTTTTTTTCTGCCCTTGTTGGTAGAATCCGACCAGGTCAATTAAAACTTTATAAGTAAGATGCTTTAAATGGGTTTTTGAAGGTTAATTTTTCAAAATTCCCTATGGGACAAAAGTGATGTCATCTTTGGCCGAACCACCCTCCCCCTTGTCATCGATTGTCATCATTTGGCAAACCCCCCTCCCCCTAACCGATGACGTCATTTTTGCACGCCCCTATGAGGCTAGACGAAGGGTCAAAGTACTGAAGGCAATATTGCTGGTTGAGCTGTAGGAGCAGCACAATGGGTGCATGTAGTGCTCACATTGGCTGCAGGCGGAGGCAAAAGAGGCGCAGAGCTGATGCTAGCCTTAGTACCGGGTACACTAACAGGATCTGATTTTTGTTGCGGAAAATGCTAAGTGCTAGTTAGTGTACCCGGGTACTTAATGCAGCACTCTCCGGTACATGCATCTGGCGAGCTACCTATTGCAGGGCGGTTTACTCAGCATCGCAACGACATCGAGTATCCAGTTTGCCGCTACTTCCTTGTTTTCTTGTTACAGTTGTTTTGTTACTTGCTGCAGGGATCTTTGTTGCTGATGCTTCTGGAACTTTCATCAATAAACGTTTTTTTCATTCGTCCTGCGATTTGCATACAAATTTAGCATTATCAGTCAGGAGAGGAGGGCAAATTTTAATCAAGAGCTGGAGCTGATCTTTTGTTGGGTTTCAACGAACTCAGGCTTCATTAGTAATATCGCCTTCAGACGAAGATTTGTTTTCGACAAGGTGGAAAACACATCAACCAGCCTGCTGAACCAAGGGTGCAACGTTAATCGATGGCCAACGAAACATCGCCAGCTATGTTAGTGGCAAGTTTGGCGTCCGCCTCACTCATGTCACTGCAAGGAATGCTACTTGTAGCTAGCAATTTGTTACTGTCTCAAATTCCCATTTGAGCATAATACTGGTTCGCGCCTTTTGTTTTTACCGTAGTTCAGTCGCGTCAAGACCTACTTGTTCATTTGTCCTTTATAACATTTTGTTGATTTAAAACCGTTTTGCTGTTGGAGTGAGGAGTGTGCAGATAAAGAGAAAAAGGCGAGTTGCGGTCTTGACTGTGTGCATCGAGAGAGAGACAGGCGTTTAGGCCTCTTTTTACGTAAGTCTAGTGACGCACACCGAATCGAACATTGTTTGTCTGCTATACTATTTTTCGGTACAACACCAATCTGCCAGTACGGTGGGTGCGCAGTTCTACGTCATTCTACGGCCTTCTACGGCTTTCTACGGCTTTCTGCGTCACGTGGTGCCAAGGCTGTGTGAGGTCACTAGAGAACGAGAGCGATGCCGGCACAGTCGAAACTGCGAACCAAGGAGATCACCGAGAAGTCCAGCGATCCACTTGATCGGTGAGCAGTGTTACGGAGTTTAAGCCCGCTAGATTTAGTTGCAAGTCGCCATGAGTCTCCGGGTAGGAGTAGTAAGACAGATCGCACGCCGCCGCCTGTGGCTTACAATACCAGAGAGAATGAGAGAAAGAAGTTGCAATTGCTCGAGAAAAGGCAGCCGCTCTCAGAGCAGGTCACTCAGTTGTCGCTTGAGTTAGATAATTTAGTCGTCAAAGTTGCTGGCGAAAAAGCGCCGCCGGAGGAGTGGCAAATTGTTTCGAGAGTCTAAAGACAAAAACGATAGAAGCCGACAACTGTCTGAGTGCTCTGAGTAAAGAACTGTACCCCCTCATTGCCAATTCAGAGGAAGAGCAAAAAGAATTGGCAGTTTTTGACAAAACTACATCTTCTAACGTGAGGGAGGCTTATAATAAGCTGGGAGTTGTTGAGCAGTATTTAGAGACTCCAGTTTTCGAAAACGAACTAGATGCTCAAGAAACTCCAGCTGAAAACTGTGCCCTGCCTGGCGTCGACCAGACGGTCGTTACGCTAATAAAAATGCTACAAGACAACTTTTTGAAGGCAGAGGAAAGATACGAAAAAAAATGCAGCGCGAGTCTGAGCGCAAGCACCAAAAGGTGCAAGCAGATATCGAAAGACGGCATGCCGAGCAAATCTCTCTAATGCGAAATCAGTTGAGTACGCAGGCGGCAGAGGCGGAAAAGCGGCTTAAACTGACTGTGCAACAGTTTGAACAGAGAGTGGCCGAAACTAAAGCAAAACCAGGATCAGAGCATTAAGCATTATGCTAGCCAGTTGCACATGCTGGAAACCGTAGTGGCCGAAAGGGGGTGGGAGAGGATAGCAGCGAAAGTAGAGTCCGCATAGATAGTACCTATCCCTTTCGAACGGTCAAAGCTCCCGACTCTGGAGATAAAAGTCTTTGAGCGGGGACGTTTTCAAGTGGAAGGATTTTTGGGCCTCTTTCGAACAGTCGGTTCATTCCAACAGAAATTTGTCAGACAGCCAAAAATTCGCCAATATAAAGTCCCTGGTTTCTGGCACAGCAGCGGGTGTAGTGTTGGGGATTCCAGCCACCGACTCGGGCTACGGCTCAGGCCGTAGAATCCTTAAAACGGCACTTTGGAGACGAAAACCACCTAATTTCGGCGCACTTTAATGCCTTAGAGCAACTGAAGCCTTTCCCGATCACCTTTGAAGGAGTCTGCAAACGTTCTACCTAGATGTCGAAAAACACGTCCGTGGGCTAAGGCAGTTGGGCCAGGTAGAGGCAGGTGGCAGATTTTTGGCGCAAATCCTGACCAAGAAATTACCAATTCGGTTACTGAAAGAATTCTCACTAAAAGCCGCCACTGCTGCGGATCGTTTAGAGTGCCTACGGGAATTTTTGCTGGTACAAATGCAGGTCTCGAAATTCGTACAACAACACGCAAACCTGCCTAGCTCGGACGGTCCCAAGGGTACCTGGCAAAGGGGTCCTCCTCTGAGTAAACCCCAACCCGCTGTAGCCACTACTCATGCACTCGTAGCTAAAACGGGCCAAAAATGTGCGTTTTGCAAGGCCAATCATTATTCTGACCTGTGTACTGTCCAGGCCGATGTTCGGCAAAGAAGTGAGTACGCAAAGTCGAATAAGCTCTGTTTCCGTTGTCTTCGCCCGAATCATACGATCAAAAACTGTAACGTGCCACAAAGGAAATGCTATCACTGTCAGAGTTTGGGCCATAATCGAGCGCTTTGTCTAAAAAGGTTTGGCACGAAGGCAACGGAGAACAGACCAAAGGGTAGTGACGCTAGGCGACCAGACAGTAAAGTGTTTACGGCGGTCGATAATTTCGCAGAGTCGGCCGGTCCATCAACAACCGCCGATACCTCTTGTTTGGCGCATACCCCTGTGTTGTCAGTGACAGGCAATCAAAGACAGGTTCTTTTACTGACCGCGTCGGCACCTGCCGTCAATTTAGAGACGCAGCAAAAGGTTAGCGTCCGTATTTTGCTAGATACCGGCAGTCAGAGAACCTTTCTACGCACCCAGATTAGTCAGACGGCGCGCGGGCATAAACGGCAAACCCTTGCGAGTTCATAACGCAGCCTATTCAGACCAAATGTTCGAC
>JASANB010006279.1:0-30948 GCA_030248155.1 Sabatieria punctata
TTCTTTCTTCTTTCTTTCTTCTTTCAAAAGATGACCTAGAAAACTTCTTTTTCTATTTTTTCATAGTGATGATCGCGTTTAAAAAGGGCCACCGTCCTGGGGTTTCGATCCCAAGCATTCTAGCTGTGCATATTCTGCATCTACGGAAATGGTCTACCGATCTGGCCTTGGGAACGAACGCACGTCTATGCGTACCGGTATGAATTTTATTACAGGAAGTTTTCTAAGTGTGGTTCCGAGGGAAATCGGCCGAAAGTCAATGAAGTTCGGCGATATGATGAGAGCGCCTAATCTGAGGTAGCATGCAGTAATTGCATAAATTTATCAGCTGTTGAGAGTACATTGGTTGTTGCGTTATATAGTTGAGTTTCAAAAACAAGTTACCATTCACTGTGATAAGATCAAGACTGCGACACAAAATTCTGCTGTGAGGCCGCAAACAAAAATAAATCGGATACAAACATTTCGCCCGGTATTCCGGAGTTGTAGACATCTTTGAGAAGACCAGAAGAGGCCACGTCAGCGCAGTGCAGTGTGAGCCATTCAAAACATTTCACTTTCAGCCGATTCAAATCATAAGTCGCTGCCAACAGGCCGCATTCCAAAACGGCAGGCACTTTCTGAAACCATGTACACACGTAAAACACATTAATTCACGCAGAACTACCCTTCGATTAAACCCCTGATTGTTAGTACAAAATGTTGATGCTAAGCGTACCAAGTCTGGTTTCTCCATTTGGATAATCAGTTTCTGATGACAGAGTTCTTTGAGTGCAGTCAGTCCATACATTTCAGCGCCGTCGAGTACTTCGGGAAGAATTTGATCGGTGAGATCGGTGCATTTGTCCAGGTAAATAAAGCTGAGCAGCTGTTTCAGAGCTACCCCGCTGACGTTCTGCACCACCACACCACTAGTTTGCGACTGCGCGTCAGTGTGCAGACAGAGCGAACGAAAGTAACTGTTGCAATGCATCAGCAGATCTCTGTGCACCCAGAAATGCTCTCCGTCCTTTGACACCAAGTCCAACCGATCCGCCGTCGGCTGCTTGAGTACGGCATCGAATAAACTTTGCAGATGACACAGGTGTCTGCACACTCCATCCAATGGATCGGGAAACAGACTAGAAGGCAGCTTCAACTTTACCTGAACACAGTAATTTAAGGGTCACAGAACAGTTGCTCAAACTGCTACCATAAGATGAAGTGTGCTATTTCGCTCTCGTAATTTCTCAGCGCTTAGTAACAGCTCCAGTGAAGTAGGCAGTTGCCATTGCAAACCGACTGGCAGTGAACTCTTCCGTTGTCCCATAAATCTCTTAGCTTTATTGCAGTCGTCTAACACGTACAACTTGGCTTTGACTCTCCCAGTTTTGCAAGGTTCCATCACAACCAGCATGTTGTGGGGGAACAGTTTCAGATTCCAGTGCACCGTGGTACCGCTCAGCTGTGTCACGAACGTTGGACTGCTGTAGGCGCTGGCACTTGTGAACTCCGCGAAACGACACAGTTCGAATTTGTGTTCGAAGGTAAAAGTAGCATCTTTGAATTCCCTGAAAACACAAGCACTTTCAGACTACAACCCTACAAAACAGATGTACCCATAGTGAGGTGTAATAGCAGGAGACCATTGCAAACGTTGACAAGTGACGCCGTGATCTGAAGCCCCACATGTCTGGCTGAAAAATCGTTTTTTGTGTATACGGAACATGTTCTGTCATGCTGTATGTTGGATACTACGGTTGTGTAGTTTTATCCTTGGTTTTGTTTGGTATTATTTGTGAAAATTCGGTTTTTTGAAAGGGCTTAGAAAAACTCAATCAAGTTTTCTCGAAGGAGGATAAGGTAAGGTATTGGACAAATTCGCTTCAATGTTAATCGTATTTACTGCAATATATCGTTTGAAAGCCAAACGGCGTATCACAAATGGATGGACACATTTTTGGTCCTTTTTGGTGTTTAAAAATTTGTTACTGTAAATTATGTTACTCTAGTTAATTTTATAATAACATCCCGGCTATTTCATTTATTCAAAAAAGAATAAAATTTTCAAATAAAAACCATCAAATGGAGGAACTAAAAAACAAATTTTACAAGGAACCTAGGTACATGTTTGGTCAAGTAAAATTTTAAATGATGCAATCAATCTAAGGGCTTTTTTGTGAGTGCAGGCTCTATTTTTTGGCCGGACGGGGTTCTGCATTGTAAAACTTCCTTGGGACTGGGAAAATGCGCAGCTCAAGCACACACAACCTGTACAATGTACAGGTGATTCACATATCCCGCGGGGTGGGGAACAAAACTCGGAAAAGGACAAAATACATAGAACAGACTACTGGAAAACAAAACGGAACCACCACGGCTGCAGTGATTGAAGACAGTGGTGGTCACGTTGAAGTGCACCTAGTAATAAATATCCTGTGTAATTTGTTGAAATTTGAAACAATAAAACGGGAAGTATGTCCACGTATCTTATCCAAAAATCAGGCGATTCGGTCCACAAACAAGAAAGTGTGAGCTTGCGAAACCCCGCGGGCTATGTTAATCACAATGTACTACAGCTTCCACTGCCATCTCTCTGTCACTTACGTAGAAGGTTCAGAAGCTCGAAGACTTTGACGCGCACCCATTGTCTGTCACACACAACACTGAAAACAATAATAACAAACAGTTTTCTCGTAAACACAAGCAAGCACAACAATGTCGGTGGTTGGAATAGTAAAAATGATCACATTTTTATATACAGTATAGATAAAAAAAATGTCCCATCGCTTTTTCGGCCTTCACTCAAACGTTTCGTTCTCAGTCATTTCTTTACCGATTTGGCTCAAATTTTCAGCAAAAATTAACAACATGGTTGGCTAAATATTCTACAAGTGTGGTGCCAAAATTCCGACTCATACTGGTTTTATGACCCGAAAACTAGGAATGAGGGTGGTCCACGCAAATTTATTTTTTTCGGTTACACTAGGAGTACAGTCCTGAAACTTGCAGCAATGATTGGTGTTGCTATTGGGCATAACATACTAAGCGGGCAGCCCTGTAGCTCAAAGGGCACTAAAATGGGGAAATTTCAAAAACATGAGTGAAAGTCCCATAGTTAAGAAATCTGCACCTTCTAGAATCAAAGCACTGAATCTGTTGTTAATCAACATAGATTGTATAAGGAAGTTCGACAAATAAATGAACCTGATATTTAAGCTCTGTTGCACACCATAGTAACCATCCCTGCAGCGTTTTTTGAAAATTGAAAATCTTTAGAATCGTCATTTTGCCGGTTTTACGAAGAAAAGTCATATTTCGTCATGTTTTTGAAATTCCCCAATTTTAGTGCCCTTTGAGCTACAGGGCTGCCCGCTTAGTATGTTATGCCCAATAGCAACACCAATCATTCCTGCAAGTTTCAGGCCTGTACTCCTTGTATTACCGAAAAAAATTAAATTTGCGTGGACCACCCTCATTCCTAGTTTTCGGGTCATAAAACCAGTATGAGTCGGAATTTTGGCACCACACTTGCAGAATATTTAGCCAACCATGTTGTTAATTTTTGCTGAAAATTTGAGCCAAATCGGTAAAGAAGTGACTGAGAACGAAACGTTTGAGTGAAGGCCGAAAAAGCGATGGGACATTTTTTTATCTATACTGTATTTCCTTTCCTTTCCTTTGATGAAGGGCAAGCCTTTGTCATTGACATGTTATTCGATTATTATAGTCAACATGCACGTGCAGTATGTCACACGTAGAACAACACCGCAATGACCGGGGAGCAAATGGCGGGTCGTCCTCTTGATGACCAGCAAGTTGTACGTACCGACACCTCCTCGTGGTGCTCCCTTGAACTGGGTGCACCTCTTGGGCACCCGGTACCAACGTCGGACGGCGAACTTTTCTGCCTACATGCAAGGAGAAGAAAGTCAATGCCCCTGTCCCCAGCAACGGGGCTTCAGTCAGGGAGCCACATCGGCAGCGCGGTGATGGCCCTCTCCCATCTGAGAGTAGCAGACCTGTCGCTGCCTGCGCGGACCAACCGGTGTAGGTAGGTGATGGGTCGTCAGGCCTGATGTCGCTGGGCGGGACGCAGGCCACAAGGAGGGTCAGGGGTCTACGTCTGTGGCGAACCTGAGAGAAAGTAGGGCTAGCTTCGGGTTACGACTAAACGGATTGGTAATCAATCAACCTTGTAAAAACTTGGGAGCAACTTCGAAAGAGGTAAAGCAACCAAGGCAAACGAGGGGGAGAGCCAATATTGTTGTCATCCAGATCAACCTGCAGCATAGTCGCGTGGCAACGGCAGTCCTTAACAGTTACCTAATGAAGCTGCAGAAAGAAAATAGAGCTGTGCTAGCTCTACTACAAGAACCCTATACGATTAACAATCGTGTTGCAGGCTTACGCTCACTAGGGGGCTGTGTTTACAGAGGTGTACCTGGTTTACATGGAAGGATCTCTGAAAGTAAATGCATCTAAGGTAGACCTACTCATATGGAAAAATTGGCAGCTATCTTTCAAAATATGACTGAGAAAACTTTTTTTTTCTATTTTTTCATAGTGATGATTGTCGTTACCAAGGACCACCGCCCTGGAGTTTCGATTCCAATCTTTCTAACTGTGCTTATTCTGTAGCTAGGGTAATGATCTACCGATCTGGCCTTGGGCACGAATCTACGTCTATGTGTATGAATGAATTTTATAGCAAGTTTTCTAGACGGGGTTCGGGGGTAATCGGGCGATAATCGATGGAGTAAGGCGATATGGCGAGAGGGCGTAAGCTGAGTGAGGCACCATGCAGTAATTAGTTGTTGGTGTGTTAGTGTGCAACAAATTATCTAGAAGTCAGAAGCAGTTGTTTGATACCGTACTCGGTCTATTTGTTAAAGATTTACAATTTGGGTGCGTACGTTATACATGATTTGTTTGTTCCGGGACCAAAACGCGTAATCTGAGGTGAAGCTGAATATAGCATGCAGTAATTAGAGATGTTGATGATAATAATAAATTAATAATGATAAATAATAATCAAGAGATCGTGAGCAGTCATTTGATACCACATTCGGTCGTCTGTGTTCAAAATATGTCTAATTTTCAATTCGAGTGATCTCCCCTACTTGGTCCGCTGTCCCGAATTAGGAGGACACTCCCCCCGGTCCGCAACTACCGACTCGCATAACGTTAGTCTTAACTCACCCGACCGCGTCCTCAATTGGCGACAAACTTCGTCTGGGACACTTTGCTTTTACTCTGCTAAACCGCGTGAAAGCCGCTTGCAAACTTCACACATAAGGGCCGAAAATGTGGTACCGGCAGCTTTCAGCTCAAAAAGGCTTCGATCAAGCTATACCAAACATCTTCTTTAACGCAAAAGTTTTAGGGGAAGTTTAAACACATACTCCACCGGGGCCTTCTGCGTTACAGCAAGAATAAAGTTACAGAGACGAGGGCAAAGCTTGTAAGGTTTAAGGTTACGTTAAACGAGTAGCCCAACTCTACAATGACCGGAGGCGTACGTATTATGCACACATGAGATTCCCGGTCACGGTTCCAACGACCCTTCAAAATTCAATGAAGCATTCGATGAAAGTGGCATACGAAATAGCAAGCTTATAATTTAACATAAAATTGAACGAACCGATAGCGTGTACGAGCACAGCAAAGTATGTACGTATGCATACGTAGTCCATACAATAAGAGGCAATCTTTGAAAACACCCAAACTAGGAACTAAGTCAATGAAAACCAATTCTATCAATGTAGAACGCGCAGCGATATACAGTTTGTACAGAAAGAATAGAGCATCGCTTGGACATGACCCGTTTGTAAACAAAAAAGTGACAAGAAGTCAGGCAACCTCAAGTGATCGGTTGACTCGACTGGTCCGCAGTCGTTTTACTCTACTGCGTCGGAGAAAATTCGTTAGGAACCATTAATTTGCTTTTCATCTCCTTCATTAAGGGAACTGAAACACAGAGCTAGCACAGACGTAGGAAAAAAGGCAACAGCTTCACCAGTATCAGCCACATTTTGATCCCATCCCGGTTTTTCCCACATATGCTCTCGAATTTTTCGTCTAGTTTCCAAGTCTTTATACGCTGAATAGATAGAAGGACATGATGTGAGCTTGTAATTCAATCATCACAGGCTATGTAGGCTTACCCCACACATGGTAGACCATGTAGAGTTGTCCGACCTGAGAAAATAAACCAGCAAAATCCTGGTTAAAATCGCGTCTAAACGTTATTCCCTTCGACCAGTAATTACCCCACTCGATCATCTGCCCTGGCTAAACAGACGGAATGCCGATTTTCGCTTAATCTGTCCCGGTAGGTGAGAACGTACATAAAGCAAGTAACTTCGCATTTCATAAATATGACTAGGAGGTCGCGGAGTAGGGTTACCCCAAAAACTGAACGCTCGGCACAGCGAATTGGTTCGTTTTCCGCAAAATCTGCCGAATTCACGGATACCAACACGCACTTCCTGAAAATCAGAACTTTCACATGGACATACGTACTTAACCATGACGCATACTCGGTCTGCATGCATAGCATTCAACAGCTGATCAGCTGACTTGTAGCCGTCGTCAAACCGCCAAATGTGCACTGCAAACAATAAAATAATCAATCACACATATTACAGTCAGGGAAGTAACAACATATATGGTACCGGGACACCTTCAAGTGGTACCATATATGTTGTTATTTCCCTGACTGTATTACTGACAATACTCAGTTTTAATCACATAAAAAGTTACAGAGCCAGAACAATAATTTTGGTTTCCATTGCGGCCGTACGTACCAGCTTGATCCTGATTCCCAACCAACACCTGGAAACTGCCAACCAAACTGGCCAATGGCACCTTGTAGCGAAGTGTACTAACGAAATTCTCACTGAAAATACAACTAAAGTTGTCTTACAAAAGAGCCAGCAGTAAACCACCTACTACGCATCCAAGTACTTCTCCTGCTGTCCAGGAAGGATGTCATGGGCTAAAACAATAGACTAAGACACTCGTTACAAAAACAAGTTCACGCTACGAGAAATAACAACTTGAGAACCATTATTCAGCACTAGTATTTTTCAGTGTTGGCGTACTTTTTGGCCTTAATCACAAAAGCAACACCTCTATTTCCATCTTTCAGCTACTTCTGAGCAAACGCAGCTGTTTTCATGGAAAAAGGTGTTGCACAAACACGACGAGCAGAAACAGATCTCTTCTCTGCTTTCTATGGGGTATGTATGGTACCAGCGCAATGATAAATTGTCGGTTGTTATTTCCCTGACTATTTGACAGAGTACATACTCTGCATTTCATAGACATAATCCTTATCGGCTAGCACGGTGGAGTGACTTTGGCTTGAAGCATCGGCCTGAGCCTTTGAGCCGACCATAATTCTGGACAACCAACCCTGGTCAACCTCATTTTGCACAGACTCCCCTGCACCGCCGTCTAGCGGCTTCTTCTTCCCATCCTCGCTACCAGCCGTCTCCTTACGTGCTATCACTGAACGACTCAAACATCTGCAACACAAGCAAACAACCGCGCATCAATGGTAACTAAGCAATGAAGAACTATTACCGAATTTCAGTGAAACAAACGGCAGCGGAATTACAGCGAAGAAAGCGGGCCATCGCTACACCTACCACATACATCGAGCCGAGTAAGACTGGCACAACTTAACAATATACGCCAGGCAGACGTTCCAAACGTATCACTTTTACCGATAACTGAGCGCTTTAAGAAGTTTTACTACGCAGACTGAATACACGCAAACACACAAATAACAACACACTGCTATTAAGAAAAGTAGAAGGAGTTGGTGTTCTCCGAAAAATCCATCGGCATTTCATGGTCTGGACCTCTGCAAATAACAATGGGAGCACTAAACAGCTATACCGAACGTACGTATAGTACGTAACAAAACAATAAAGACTGATTCCTTTTTATACCTGCACTTACGGCCAAATAGATGATCTCTGGGAAAGTCCTTTGAGCCAGAACGACTGCACTCTACTTCAAGCAGCAAATCGAGACGCGAAACAAGGTACATCAGTTGTACAGCCAAGGTGTGCTTCCG
Organism: Sabatieria punctata; assembly: GCA_030248155.1. Taxonomy (NCBI): domain Eukaryota; kingdom Metazoa; phylum Nematoda; class Chromadorea; order Araeolaimida; family Comesomatidae; genus Sabatieria; species Sabatieria punctata. The sequence goes on from JASANB010006279.1 coordinate 8,069, forward strand.
AAGCTTGCTCGGTATTTGCTTGGGACAGCTCAAATTGACGGCCTCTTCCAAACTCTAAAATACTGTTCGTCAAGCCAGTGTAATCACAAAGCTGAATACCCTGAGAGCGCTGCATTCGGACGCAGGCCGAGTGCCTTTCCATTTGAGAACAAGAACGAACAACGGAGTGTCCCGCGGATAAGCACAGCCAACGTGAATCAGTGCCATCAGTTTTGCTGCAAGATACAGTATCAGTCTTAGAATTGTAACACCAAGACCTCCAAGCCCGACAGGAGGTGGAACTGAGCATACGAAACACAAAATTTCAATAGTGGACGCTTTACTCGTATGCAGCCATTTGATTTCATGATCTAGTAAGTAGCAAATCAAGCTCGCTCTAAAGGTGCATGCACACTCGAGTAGAAAAAGATCGCCAGGCGGCTTTTCTGTAGGGCGGTAGGGCGACTTTTCTGTAATATACCAACGCGCTACGCGTCTTCTTCAAAGTGTTGTTGCCGGCGGAAGATGTGACGAGGCGTGTTGGTGCGTATATTACAAATGAGTGGTCCTACAGAAAAGTCGCCTGGCGATCTTATTCTACACGAGTATGAATACACCTTAAAACTTAACAGTGCTAGCTTTCTAATAGACTGGTTAGATTTTCTGGAGGCCTCAGAGCCGACGGGACCAGAGAACCAGCGGTACTACGTAGCAACTAACTGGTGACAAAGATGAGAAATCTTCACCTTCAGACCTTTCTACAGAAGCCGAGAAGAACCAGCCATCAGACGGGGCGCCGACAGAGTCGACGATCGCTTGTGTAGCCGGATGACACTAAATCAAAACTGCACATTACTTGGCGGTTCAGTTCAGACTTACATAAATCAAGTGTTTATTAGTTGTCATGTCATAGCTTAATCGGTGGGACGCAAGTCGGTCTAAACGGCCATGTCCACCCAAGTCCATACATGGGCCGGGGGTAAGGGGTATACCCCTTCCACTCAGCCGGCCATACCCCCCTCCACGCCCCCTCCCGGAGGCAACCACCTCCGGATTTTTCCGGCCCATGTATGCCCAAGTCACTTTGAACGACTGTTATAGATTTATGGATAAACAAACAAGACTCGAAACGCCAGATTAGAAAACTTTGCAATAAGCTACAGACCTTGAAGTCGTCAACAGTCAGTGACTTCCAGCTAGTCAGTCGAGAGAGAACTTTGGCCGGGAACCACTCTGACAGCTCTTTGATCGGCTGGATACGATGTTGCTCTGTACACAGGTCAGTTGTCAATGGTTGGCGAAAAGCAAGACAACTATAACCTAAACTACTGATGTGCTGTTGCAGCGCAGTCCGGGCGTTGAGTCGATTGCGAACGCGATCGAGCACTTGCTGCAAATAGTTGCAGCCCTCAACTTTTGTCATCTCCTGTGTCTTAGAGTCAGTCGCGTTTGGAAAAGTCAGACCGGCGATCCTCTGCGCCCATTGATACACGTGACCCAGTTGTGCAATGTGATTGGACAAGTCAATCCTGTAACAAGAAAGCATCTTCCACCTAATGAAGAAAATGGAGAGATAGATAATGCAGACATAGAAATTCGAAGTTCTGTGGGGCGTCTATCATTTGGAGTGTCTTCGATTTATGAGTTCTGATCACCCGAATGAAAAGTCTGTTTCAGAAGAGGGCGGAATTGCGTGCAGCCTATTAGGGAAGGACAAGCCGCGGTACGTACTGAAGCAATGCGTGATTCCGGGCAAGCACACAAACGCAACCACTCGATAACTTGACGATACAAAACACTCTCGGAATCACGCATTGCTTCAGTACGTACTTCGAAGTCCATGTCCAGGCGTTATTGAAGCAAACTTACTGGAAATAGTCTAACTTATTCTGTCCGGTCGGGTTGGGACAAACAAAACCACAATCATCAGTGTACATATTTTGCAGCAACGTCTCGTCAGAGAGCAAACTCCTAAAACTCTAAGGTAGAATCAACCCAAAAAATACTGTCAGTTTATGGAGCTGACCCGGCCGTGGCAACCGTTCTGGTAGCAACCTCGTTAAACTCCGTACGACATTTCACACTGACAACCTCGAGTTCGGTTAGGTAATAGAAGCTCAAGTGGACGGTGACTTGATCTGAAAATTAAAGTTGGACAACCGACTGCAAAGATCTACCGAAAGCAGACCAGAGCAGGGCAGACACAAATCCAAGTGCAGCGGATGAACGTCCAGTGTCTTCTCTCTAAAGCGCTCCACAGTGTCGGTTACTGTAAGTCTACGCTTCCGTTTGGACTGGCGCGACCGCGTTCTGTTGTCGTCCGTGTCAACGTCTTGTTTGGCGTCTGTGTCATCTCCGCTATCAGAGTCTTCTAAAATTACCACCACACTGTTATCCCTACCTACTCAAACGGCGTTTTACAGACCTGGAGATTGCGTAGCGGACTTGCTTGTCGCTGACTCAGCATTCCTCTTGGCTTGCTCGATCTCTCCCTTAATCACAACAGCAACAGAATGGTCTGGAACGAGCGAACACTTTTATAGCATGCAGTGACGCCCGATTCAGTACCGAATATCTCCCGGTATGCTTTTGCCTGCAAATACATGTAGAACAAAGCCGACGGCAAATAGCGAGCCATTTGTCGTTGCTCAGCCGCTTCTTCGTATTTCATGTTCATCAATTCTTGCAACGGTCTGGATGCCTGCAACAAAGCTGCCGTAGTGAACGTAGACTTTTCTAAGGGGTTTGAAACTGATGGCAGAGAAGAAAGAAAGGAAATATAGAGCCGGCACAGCTGGTGTAGTGGTTTAGGCCGCAAAGCTGCTGGGCCCTACGCCACATGGGCCGCGGTGGGGTCTGCGGTTGCCCACCCCAACCTGGGCTCGACCCCCGAGACGACCCCACCCCGAAGCAGGACTATTAGGCGACGCCGATTAGGCGACGCCGATTAGGCGAGTTAGCGGTACTATTAGGCGACAGAAATAATTTTTTTCTATAAGTCGGTACAGCAACATTGTTACCACTAAAACATAGCACAACAATGCAAACAGCAATTAAAACAAAGTATAACAAAATAGCAAAGCAATTTCAAGGACTCATTTAAAAAATAAGTGCAACACCTTGGTGGATGGATAAATTCCATCTCACTGAGCACTCATTAGTAGAGAAGAAAACATTTCTGCACATGTCGCCATACATGGGCTGGGGGGTTGCCCACACCGCTCAAATTTTCGGATTTTGACTACCCCAACCCAAACCCATTTTTCCGGCCCATGTATGCATGTCGCAGAACATTTATAAAGCGCTAGATGGATGGATGGACGCGCCGCATCAAATTCTCGCTGCGAAACTCTGTGAACTGCTTCCGCAAAGTTATTGGTGCGTCGTGCATCGTCTGCAACTGCATCCAGCGCGTTAATGAACATAGCAACCCAAAAAATATGTGGCCGACCCGACGGCCGCTCGCGTGCTCGACGCAAGCTGGGCAATAGGGGCGAATGCCAGGATCTGAGTTAGAAACAGTCAGGGCAGGTGGCTTGTTTAGCTATAAGTTAACGAGTTATAAGATTAACGAGACATGATTTTATTGCCACTTAGCCATGTATAGTTAAAAACAGCGCATTTAGCCTTACAGCTGAACATGACCCCTTGACCCTTGACTGATTTGGAAGGCCCGCCTAATTGGTACTATCCGATCCGATCTGGCGGGGGGCCGTACGATGTACAGCCCTACGATCAGACCTGCACGGTCCATTTCGTTACCCCTTATATCGTCATCTCGGACGTTTGCCCTTCTTTCACTGCCAAGCCACTCAAGCCATGCTGTTGGGCGCCAGGTACTAAGAGAGTGGGTAGGGTACAGTTCGGTGTGGCCGTTTGGGTGTGGGCCGTTTGGGTGCGGCCGGTTCGGTGTGGGCCGGTTGGGTGCGTGACCCGTTTCGGTGTAGGGCCAGTTCGGTGTGGGTCGGTTAGGTGTGGGTCGGTTGGGTGCGACATAGTTCCGGCAGGTCCGTGTGGTGCTTTGAGTGTGACCTGTTCAGTTCCAATTAAGAGGCTAATGAGAGGTGTCAATCACTCATACAATAGATCTGAGACAGTATAGCTTATGCCGGAAGGCATCAATTAGGCATTATATTTGTAGTGCTGTTTGATACAAATTTGTGCAAGTATACAGTAGGTAGTTATGTAAAGCTACACTTAAACGCTGAAAAGTTTTCTGGTTACATTAGATTTCCTGATTGTTTAGGTCATAAAACTTAGAAAAACTATGACTTTTTCTCGCATCTAGGATGGCTAACAAACTGGTCGTGCATTTATTGAGTCAACCAGTTGACGAACTGATCGGTCGGTGAAACTGATCAGCATTCCTATCAATATCCTGGGCAACCGTCTGTGTCAGCCGGATCACACTGACCAGCTTAGTACGGCCGCCGGTACTCGCGACTGCAGTTTCATGGCTCCACTTTTAAAACTGACGCAGCAGGTGCTAGTCACCCTACTGCCTCTACAGTGACTTACTTTGACTTAATTCGCTTTCCCCTAGGTCGGGGCGTTGCGGAGCCTCAATGAGTGCAGAGCCCGCTTCCACTGCTGTCGGTTTTCAGGGTTTGCGCGTATCTCTTGCAGATCATCTTGGATTGTATCTTTCCAGCGGGTTTTTGGGCGCCCAAGTGGTCTTTTCCAGCCAAGCTCTCGCCACTGGTGTTCATATAGCAGTCTAGGGGTTGCGTCTGGGGGCATGCGTTTCAGGTGTCCATACCATCTTAGTCTGCTCATCTGGGCCAATTTGGATGCATATGGCTGCTTGGTTCGCCTCCGAATCTCTTCATTCCTTACAAAGTCAAACCATTGCACTTGCTCGATTCGTCTCAGCGCCTGGTTGTCGAACACGTCTAGTTTCTGTGCGTCTCTTTTAGTCAGTGCCCAGGTTTCAGCGCCATACAGTAATGAGGAAGCTATTACCGCTTGGTAAATCTGCATCTTGGTTATTCGCGAAATGTCCCGTCTTGCCCATAGTGGCTTGTACAGTGCTGACATTTTGGTTCGACAAGTCGCAATCCTTCGGTCAATATCCCGTTCACACGTACCACTGGCTGATATCACTACTTGAGCTGATTCAAATCCCGGACAAATTGAGAAGCATGATCAGAGTGCTATACCAAAACCCCAAAGCAGCAGTACGAGCATGTGCCAGCGAATCAGAAAAATTCGAACTTCAGACCGGTGTAAGACAAGGATGTGTGATAGCGCCAACCTTATTTAATGCAGCCATTGACTACGCCATGAGGAATGTTGAGACAGCCACACAGGGTTTTTGCATTGGCCAACACAAGCTGACAGACCTAGACTTTGCTGATGACATAGTCTTCTTTTCCCACTCCCTACAAGAACTAGAGCTCGGATTGTACATGATCAGTGATGAATTTGAAAAGCTGGGACTGACCATAAACTGGGATAAGACTGAGCTGATGGCAGGAGACTACCTCAACCCCCCACCTTACCTGAATATAAATGGGCACCAGGTCAAATTTACCCAGGATTTCAAGTACTTGGGATCAGTGATATCAGCCTCTACAGTAATTAACTGAAAGTCCGTGCGCATAACTCTCTAGGTAGCACATCATTATAAGTTCATCGATCAACATTCTAAAATCAGTGTATTCGTGGTTCTAACGGAATAAAAAAAACGTGTGTATTTGAATACTGAGTTCTGAGTAAGAAGAGTAAATTTTCAGTACAGAGAACTCCTCTCTCCTTGCCTTTAGGATCAAAAGAATACAGCATTGTTGGAGCAAAAGAAAATACAAAGCAAATGCAGGTAGTGTCTGAGTGGTAGGTGGTCAACACAAAGCCACACAAACCGAACCGACCTGCACCGAACTGGCGCACACCGAATCGACCCACACCGAAACGGGCTTGCACCGAAACGGGACACACTCCAAACCGACCCACACCGAACCGGCCGCACCCAAACGGCCACACCGAACTGGGCGGCACCCTAAGAGAGTGCCTGGCGTGGTGACGTCATGGTGCTGACAGCTCCCAACGGCCGCCCGGCGTAACCAAACCGGTATTGGCCTTATTGCTGGTTTCTCAGACGGCTCCTGACGTCGTTGAACTTCCCTCCAACGCGGCATGCTTTTTGGAGCGGCTTTCGGTGCAACGGCAGATCCAGTTGGTTCCCAATTTACCTACTCACTGTAACCAGTTTTCGGTGGCCTGGGTGGAGCGTTGTGCCGAGGACCAACTCTTCGCAGCAAGAAACTTGCCGCGCCGAGAGGATGAACCACTACAACCGCTAGGGATGCAGGGGCCGCCGGACTCAGAGGCAGCGAGCTACCCACTGAGCCAATGACGCGGCAATTGGTACTATTATCTATTAATGTTTTTTGTCGCCTAATAGTACCATCGCCTAATCGGCATCGCCTAATAGTACCGTACCGACCTCACCCACCCATCTGAAGCCGACTTTTGTTCCTGACCCCACGCACCAAAATCGCCGCGGGCCCCTCAAATCGGCAGGCCCACCGCCAAATTTTCGGATTTTGACTACCCAACCCATTTTTCCGGCCCATGCATGACCCTACGCACGTTCATCCACTCGGAGGGACAAGTTCTTGTCGCAAAGAGTTGGTCGTCGGCGTATAAAGCCCAGTCCAGACCACCGACGGCCGGTGATGGCTATAATTTAAACGGGAACCGACTGGAGCTGCCGGTGCACCTGAGTACAACAGCAACCACGTATGTGTTGGAATTGGGACAAACGGAATCGGGGACAGCTACCACTGAGACCCGCCCGACTGACACCGACCGACAGTGCAATGTGTGCCGGCTAGTAGCGACGGCAGCAAAGGAAGGGCAGGATGTGGGGGTGCATGATGGACAGAAAATTTAACCATCCAGAGAAAGAAAGCGGTTTCCATTGTATGGTTAGGTCTACGTAAAGAGGTATTCGAACTCACAACCAATATAGAGTCGACTTGCGGCTTGAGTGACTCGAGTGTTTGTGTTTTCTGTTCGATCTCAGTTGAGTGGTTTTCGCGCTTTACTTGCATCTCTTTCAATTGGACCATAAGTCTGAAGTAAGATCAACTAATTGGCTAACCGGAACGCAATCGTGAGAACGCTGTACTGTTTCCTATCCTCCAGTTCCCACTGCAACCGCGCTAAACGCAGGGCGTGCTTGCAATCCTTGGTAACCTTCTGCAAAATCAATTGGGCGCGAGCACAGATTAGCCATAATCGCACAATACAACCAAACCGGGTTAGATATTTGTTCAGGGGCCTTTTCATAAAACTCGTCCACCGGTACCAACTCGATGGCCTCATCAGCAGACCTGAAGAATTCAATTTAACGGAGCGCAATCAGTGCCAGTTTACCGCACTTGAATTCTAAACATTTTCTGACTTCTTTTTCCAAATGCTGGCCCTCATGAATCAAATTTTGTAGGCGTGAATGTTGTTCGTCTGCAACGTGACGCTCCTAAACTCACGCACATCCATCAAACACGTATCGATCTCTCTAACAGCACTATAAGATCATCATCACTGAAACTACAGGCGACTATAGAAACCGCAAAAGTCCTTCGAGTTCAGGCTCAACTTGTATAGAAAGTAGTCTGCAGACTCGGTTGTCCAAGTCACCCACCTCTATTGCCTTGTCTCGCATGTACCGATTGCGGGTATGAGCCAGACGATTTCGACGCCGTAACATCATAATCGAGATCGTTATCTGGTCTCTCAACTCAAGTCGTGCTCCATCCTGCAATGCAAGAGATCCATAACTGCTGGGTGCACCTAAATAACTGAGGAAAACAAAAATAGCAAAATAGTTAATAGCTGTTAGGGTACAAAACAAAAAACTATGTAAAGCCAAACAGCGAGAACCATTTAGTTGTAAATTGCTTTACCGACGTCACTTCGGTCAACTGTTTAATAAGCGTTTTCAATTTCTGGCATTCTATCTGAACAGATTTCTCTTCCTCGGCCGGGTCAAGTGCTACTGTTTCAGCGTCCTCCGCTTCAAAGAACTCCTAAAATCCCAAACATACCATAAAGGTTAAGCACAATCTACCCCGCAACTAGACCTTCAACGTCTTTAACGGAGGATCAACCGTTGAGCCGTTCACAGCCACTGTTGTCGATTTAGTCTTGCGACTAGTGGTTGGCATCGTTTGGGCGCCAACACAGTAGCACTATCAGATGACGATACGTACGCAAACCAACAATGTAATCATATAACCAGAGACGGGAACCGAACCCAACACAAACAATTGCACCACGGGTACTATAAAATTTTAACCTGGACGTGCACAATTATTCTGCCGGCAATCATAAAGGCACACTAATTTAACTTACAAGAGATTCCTAGAAAGGCACTGTAAGGGATACATAGAAAACAAGATCAAAATTTTCAAAACTGCCACTATGTACATTAATTAAAAATTATCAGGAAGACAATGCTAATCACAACAGTAACAATAAAGCACCGTCAGGATTCATTTAAGTTCAAAATGCCGCACTTTACAGTCTTCATAAGCCATCAAACATCTGGATGCGGGAATTGGGCGAGCCAGCTCCTGACTGAAACAAGAATGAAAGAGAGTATGCAGAGAGCAGGTCCACAATATAACGGCCGATTGCTCCCGAACCATACATAAAACATGGGGATTTGGAATTATCAAAATCCACAAGAAAACCTGGGGATTACGTTGCGGCACAACAACTTTCAGTAACAGAAATCATAGACTTTTTTACCTAAAAAAATACCAAATTTTGCATTTTTCCTGATGTCTACCCAAAGCTTAGATGCTTTTCGAAGCATTGTGTTTTACGCTTACTTACAGTTGAAAAAAGGCAGCTTGGATTTACGAGTTCTATACAAGTATTCCCGGGGGGGGGGGTTCAACTAATTTTTAAATTTTTAGATCTCTAACAGCAACTGAGCACATATCTGGAAACCCTCTACCCTTCTCTACAGGTTCTCGACTATGTATGTTCTCAAAAGAACAGACCGGCGAACAGATTTGACAACGTAGGTAGATGCGCACAGCAGATACATTCTAGGCACTACAAGTTAAAATTCATTCCCACTCTTTTGACGAGTCAATGCAACAAAAACACAAGCAAACAAACAATCGTAAATTATCAATAAACGAAAAAAGAAAACGAAAATCGACGCATCCAATTATTGTTTGTTAGCTCAAACTCACGCACTGCACTTAAATAGCAACTTGAACACTGACCTGATCTTTATCTGGTAATTCTTCTAGTCTTATCAATTTTAGATTTCACCAGCTTCTATAACCTTACTGTGAAATGAAAATACGACTGAGCTAATCGAAAGAGCAAGAACGCTTTTCATCTTTTGTAGTGCGGTTTACAAGTTTTACTACAACAACGGTTGGTCTCACCTTTCGGAGCGTGGAATACTTGGTATCTCCCTGTTGAGAGTGTTGAGAGTAGATTTTGTCTTGGTCCGTTTGGGCGCCCTCCACTTTAAGGCATTCAATTTCACTTCGCAATTCACTTAATTGCTCCTGCAGATGTCTACTCTTCTGCATGTACTCGCTCCTGCATTTCGTAACGTACATTCTCATGGGAGGAACACGGACTGACTACCTTTCTTTCTCAATTTCCGCCGTTAACGACTGAATGTCGCTGCCAAAGCCACGCGTGACCATCGGATCTGGCGGTGGGAATAGTTTAGACTGTGACGAATTCATGGAAAAGGAACGGCCGTACGAACTGTTATTGTTGTGACCGAGTTCGAAAGACGATGAAGACGGCTAAACTACCATTTGCTAATCTGCCATTCATAAAGAAACGAAGCGCCTACAAAGAAAGACGAGCCTGTAAGTTCTCGCAGTTTTTCCTTGGCCGAACTTTCGTTCTGACGAGCCTGGATTAGGTCTGTTTTTAATCGGTCCGCTTCTCGTGTTCTACAACAAAGACAAGCAGATAAATCGAACGAGTGGTTGAGACTGGGCTGGGGGAGCTCCAACTGACATACTGCTCCGACGTAGCCATCGATTTGAGACACTCTCAACCACTCAACTCGTTCAGACTACGCCATTTAGAACTTAATCCCCTCAGCTAATTATCCCGCCTATCACCTATAAAGGAAAATCCAAAGGAAGGGGCCTCAGTCGTGCACAGAGGGAGTAGACCGATTTTCCAAAAATCGCTGTAAAATTGCCAATTTTCTAAAAATCGCAAAAACTTTGGCCTAGGGGTAGGGGTCCGTGCGGACAAAGGTGATCTTGGCCAGCGAGGGAGGTTAAGGGCCCTCAGTCAGACCCATACCCATGTAATCAAAACAATTTCTGTAGCAATACCTTTTTTCGGACTCCTCAAGCATACGGCTAGCAATAAGCTCGGCTTCCCGAGCCTTACGTTCCATCATAATCTTAGCTTCTTCAGTCTAAAACAACATAGCCAGTTCGTTCACTACAAATTTTAACCCTTTCATAATCGTTATTTAACCAATCAAGGTTAAGCAAAATCCAACCAGTGTGAAAAAGTAAAAGCGGAAAGCCAGAGCACGATTATCGAAAGGTTGGTATACACAGTATTTACAGAGCCCTTTGGGTGTAGTCTTTACTTCACTTTACTTTATTTTAATCAAACTTTTTCCTTGACTAGATACGAAATTCTACCGACTTTTCATACCGTGCACAAACCCTGATATTAAACTGAAAAAGTGAAGGTGGCCGAAGCGCCTAAATAGACGTGCATAGTTCACTTGCGACCTGTAAGAACAAGCAAAAAGAATGCAAGCAACAACACCTTGATAGCAGAGATTTTGATGCGCTGTATTTCGGCCTCGGCATCAGAAGCTCTCTTAGCCAGCACCAAGGCTTCTTCCTCGGAAACGTGCGCTTTCTGTGCTAATAACTCTGCAGTTTCCTCTGTGCGCGCCATTGTCTCATTGACAGCTTTTAGCTCTTGTTGCAGTTCGCTCACTTCAGCTCTCAGACGATCGCGTTCCCTCTCCAACTCTGCTCGCACTGCCTTCTCCCGTTCGAACCGAACTCGTTCACTCTGCAACCTGCGAGGTCAAACCGTTAGGCACCTACCAGTTTTCTGGGACGGCTCAGCTCATCCCCTCTATTAAGTGAGAGCAACAGTGACATACATGGTTTTACGAAGTTGGCTCATTAGCTCCGACCAACCATACAAGAGCCGGGGGTATACCCCACCTCGGCCGCCGATACCCCAGCCCTCCCACGAGGGAAAATGTGTCGCGTCGTTGGCTCAGTGGTTAGCTCCCTGCCTTGAGTCACGACGGTCCCTGCATCTCTAGCGGTTGTAGTGGGTTCGAAACCAGTTTGACTGGAATTAGACTTAGCAAAGCCCGACCAAGGCCATCAAAAGCTGGTGAAAGCGAGTAGGTAAATAGGAACCGATTGGATCTGCCATTGCACCGAAAGCCACTCTACAAACCATGCTTGTTCGACGACAGTCAGAAACTGTCTAAGAAACCAACAATGCCGGGAGCCCTCTTCACACACCGGGCACCGGTGGCCGTCGGGAGATCACAACAACATGACGTCCACAAGCCAGGCGCTCTCAGTGACTGGCACCCAACAGCATGGCTAGGACGAGACTGGCCAGTAAAAGAAGGGCAAAACGTCCGAGACCGAGATGACGATTTATCGGGGGTTCCAAAATCGACCGCATACATACATGAGCCGGGGGTGAGGGGGTTCCCCACGAGATCTCCAGACCCCCTCCGGATTTTTCCCGTCCGTGTATGACCACATAGGTCTGATCGTTGGGTCGGAGGGAAAATGTTTCGGTTTTTAAGGCAAAATTGGCGATTTTGCCCACACCACACATACGGTCGCCCATACCCCACCCCGAAACGACCTCCAGGCCCCCCCTTCGGGTTGTTCCGGCCAATGTATGGATCAACCAACACCTAAATTAATGTTATACAAGTTACTGTTCTAGTGAAATGTGCTTCAATGAGCGTAATACAGTGCGTACGAAGGAACTCAGAGACGGACTAACTATAATACCATTCAACCCACCCAATACCAAAAGATTGCAAATTTCGCAGCGCATATCTGGACGAGGAGCCTACTACCAGTAATTAAATTCCTCCTGAAAACCTACATGACGTCTCAGACGTTCTTCCTTCGCTTGTGCTTTCATTTGTTGTACCTCTAATGAATCGTTCTGTCTTCTTCTTAGATAAAGTGCATGCGAACCTATGCACAAATCCAACACCTAGAGAAGAGAAAGTATAACGAGACCAATTGCAGATAGATTGACAGCGCACTAACCACTTGATTAACGGCCATATTTTCGCTCCAAAACATTACCGTCGAACCGTTCATTGTCTTTACAGTGAACTGAAAGTAGATTTTAATAACAAAAAAGTATGAACCTGCCACCACAGAATGCTTCGCCGCTTAAACCCTTGGATCTGCCATCCGCCGGTGATAATAAGCAGAAAAAGTGGCAACTAACCTTTTTGTCTTTAAACGATATATTCTTGATCTCACTCCACTGGAAACAGGTTTTTGGCACCAATTTGTTGTCCTTCTCGTAGATATTGACACCATGAGAAGACACGCCGAGCCATAAATCGGTCTGTTTCTTATTCTTCAATCACACACACGCTACGTGATTTAAAGTCGACTGCAGACCGACCGGCTTACTCGAATAAGAAAGTAATGGACGCCGTACATGTTCAGGTCCTGGGCAATCTTCAAATACTCCAGTTCCGCATCTTCTCTGAAGACCGCTTTGGTTATAGAAGACGCTCGGTTACCGTTACCGACTGAGTCCTCTGTTGTTGGCCCACCAGGCGCGGATCCGCTCCTCCCACATGGTCGAAGTCATTTGGTATTGCTCGATGACGCGCTGAGGCAGCAGCTCCTCCAACTGCAGCGCTTCCAGCTTTACCGACGGCTCGTCGCAGTCACCGTACTGCAACCGACCAGTCAGTCAGAAGCAAACAGTACAACGCAACCTACTTTAGCTTGAACTGCGTAGGTGGCCAGCAATACCGACGCCTCCGGTGGACAGTAGACGTCCATACTGAGAATGCTCTGCTTTACTTGCAGGAAGAACAAGTGTCTGGTGATGTCTTGAATCAGTTCCTCTTCCACGCACTCCGGGTAGAATTTGACCAGAAAGATGAAATGTGCCGCACCATCGCTCAGTTTGACGTCTTGCTTCAGAACCTGCGCAAGTCCATCAAAATAACTTAAATGATCTGCTCACAAAATATACTCAAATGTCACTGCCAACAAACACCAGTGCACACTATTTCATGCACGAGATTATTTTAGTGAGTACCAGAAGCACGAAATAATTGAACCAAACAGTACCCTTTTGTTCATCTGTAGCCACAAGAAATAGCCCTTGGAAGAAGTAAACTGCAGACCAAAGTACCAAATCTCGCGCAGTCCGATGGTTCGACACACCAAATCGAATAAATCCCTACCAAGTGCTTCTTGCTACAAAATCGAAGTAATATTGATGCGCTGTTTAGACCGTTCATTTCAGACATGCGAGCCGTTTGGGTCAAATCCGAAAACTTAGGCACCATCAACTGGGGATACTTTTGGCACTGGAGCTCATAAGCGCATAAGAAGGGGTCCGAGGGTCTGCCACCCAACCGACTTAGGCCAGCCCCCCGATCGGAACTCAGCCCTCCCGGGACGATTTTTCCGATTTTTTGGCTAGTAACATCTTGAGCAAATCTTTAGACTTTCAGACACTAAAACTGCTAAATTCGCCTGTAAAACAAATCTTTTCAGCTGTATTTTACCTGTATTAGCGATTTTTTACCGGAAAATCGCGATTTTTGACTACCCAACGCCCCTCCCTACAATTTAGGCTCAGACCCCACATACATGTACTAGGGAGGTTACCCATAAGTCAAAAAGCCAAACCCCCCTCACCGCCCCTGAGACAGGTTAAGGGAGCCCCCGGACCCAAAAATACAAGTACTAGTAGTGGCTCCCAGTACTAACAAACTGGCTCAAAAATAACTAATTTTTAGCCTAAAATTCGCTTGAAAAGCCTTTGGGAACCGAATTTGGCGTTTCCACTGCTGATATTGAAAAGAAATCGTGGTTTTTGGAAGCCTTTTTGTCATTTTTTGCTTGTTTTTAGCTCTAAAAGGCTATTTGGCAGCTTAAAATAGTGATTTTAGCGTCCTTACTGAAAAAACGTTATAAAAACGCATTTCCAGGCGTTCTGGAGCTTTTTGAAATTTGGGACCCCATCTGGGCGAAACCCCACCTCGACCCCCCCACCTGAGGAAAACCCCCTAACCCCCTCCCCCCAGGTCGGCCCGGAGCTGTTACATGTATGGACACTCAACCCCCTGTCCATCGACGGATGACCTGTTACATGTATTGCAATGAAAGACAAATAAATTGTTAAAAGATTGCTGAAATCTTTATTAAAATACTCTCCTTAGTTCCTGAGATATTCGCTCTCAAAATCATAACAGTAATTTCGGCAGTGAACCAAAGGGATTCCGCTTCGCTTCAAAATAAGTCAGATTCCCACTGCGGAGGGCTAACGTAACGAGGCTCTGCTCTAATGGTTACACCCAAGCTCCGTTACCTCTCCAGCAAAGTCTTGTCAGCTATCAGCAGCAAAAATTCGTTTTATTTTATGATTTATTGCAACAGAATAATAAGAATTGCTCCTGTTCGTTGTCAAACTCGCTGTTTTGACTTTAAGAGCAAATATCTATGGAACTAAGCAGAGTATCTTAATAAAAATTTCATCAACGTTTCGAGAATATATTTATCTTTCATTCACAACAGATTAATTCATATCGATTGAGATTTACGATTGCTACAGCAAAAAGTCTGCTGGTTTGTTTTTAACCCCTCTTGTTTATAGCCAAAATTAATGTTTTGATTTGAGGGCAAATATCTCAGGAACTAAGCAAAATATCTTAATGAAAATTTCACCAATTTTTAAAGAATTGATTTATCTTTCATTCAAAAACGAGATTTATCCAAATCGGTTGAGAATTACTGTTGTTACAGCGAAAAATCTGCTTGGCTGTTTTTTTTGACGGACCCCTGTGTAAGCTGTTGTCATCACCAAGCACAGTTCAAACAGTTTAAAGTCAATTTTTGAAATTTCCAAAGCGGAATTCTGAAAATAAAAAAGTTATAAAAGACAAGAAAAATACTAGCCGACGGTGTAAATCTGGAGGTTTATGACCTTTCTGACTAAGGAAGGTAAGAGACAGTTGAAGAAAGGTGATGGAACAAGAAACACCTCGATTTTGAATTCCAGATCGGCATCCATAGTTGTAACCCGGACGTCGAAGCACTTGACCTTGTGGCCAGGATTCAGTGACATATTCATACTCCTTCCTCGAACTACTAAACACTCAGTTTAGTTTCACACAACACTATGTTTCACACTATAGAGAAGGTGGTACTAATTTGGGTCGATTCAAGCCGTTTGCTATATTTCCCTTGGAATATAGCTATTTCATTACAGTCAAAAAGTGATAAAAACAAGAGCTGTAAAAATTTTTGAATGCCAAAGTTTTAATGAAAAATTTTTCAAAATTTTTAAAATGTAGTGCATTTAGCATCTAGGCGATGCAAGGATGCATCAGAAGAAGCAACTTTACATACAAAAGCTGATACTTTGGTTCAAACACATAATACAGCCTGAGTGTCGATATTCTACCTGCAGCATTGCTCACAACCTATTTTTAGGCTTAGAATTAGTGTTGTTAGGCTCTTTTTTTTTAAAAAAAAGGCTTTTTTTTGAAGACCCATTTCGAAATTTTTTTATTTTATTCACAGTATGGAAATTTTGGGGGAGAATCGCTGAATTTAGCCTCAGATATACATTAGGAGTGCAGTTCTATCAATTTCTTGCCTATTCTAAGCCTAAAAATAGGTTTTGAAGGGCAGCAGCCACTCTGTGAGCAATGCTGCAGGTAGAATGTCGACTCTCAGGCTGCAACACTATGTTTGAACCAAAGTATCAGCTTTTGTATTTAAAGTTGCTTCTGATGCATCCTTGTATCTCCTACAAACTATATTTGATGCTAGGAAAAAATTTTGAAAAAAAAAATTTCGAAATGAAAAATTTTCATAAAAAAAGCTTTTTTTTGGCTTTCAAAAAAAATTTTTTTTTACAACTCTACTTAGAATAGGCATGAAATTGATAAAACTGCACTGCTAATGTATAGGGTGTTCCCATGCTAAGCGTCCCACGCTTGATCGTTAGCGGCACTCAACTATGTGAGCGGAATTTAATGAAATTTCATAGCTGGAGGAAGTGGTTCATACCATTAGATAGCTCTTGAATTTTGACAACTGATTAACATATAGCCCATTCCCAATCTCTATTTTTGTTGCCGCCGTAAAAATACATGGGCCGGGGGGGAAGGGGGTATACCCCTCAGCCTCGGCCTGCCATACCCCTCCCTCCCCCACCCACCCCCCCCTCCCGGAGGGAGGAAATTTTCTCCTATTTAAGACAAAATAGGCGTTTTTTGCCCTTTTTTCGAGGACCCCCCCCCCCCGAGGTCCCCAACCCCCTACCCCCCTTCGGATTTTTCCGGCCCATGTATGGCCGTAAAGCAAAGAGTAGAAAGGATTTTTTAATTTAAAGAAACTCCTTGAAGTGCCCACTGTGCTCCAAACAAGAGGTACTGAAATAAAACCTAGTGGGGTTAGGTGCAACTTGGGGGAATCAGCGAAGGTCAGAAATGGACTGCAGTCATGAATCGTGGATCTCCCTATCAAATGATGTACAACATGACCATTTTGAACGATTGGATCAGGTGTAGTTGGGGGGAATCAGGAACCGATCCCAAACAGAAATTAATGTGTTTAATGATCATAATTAATTATAAATTAACGATTTCTATCGATAAATATCGATTATCGATAATTTTTTTGGCAAAATTCCAAAATCTCAAAATCGTCCAAAATGGTCATGTCATATATCATTTGAAAGCCCTTCGCCTGGCGAGTCTAATGATCACTAAATTAGCATAGGAAACGCACCGGGGACTGTTTTGCCAAATATAAAATTACCCTAGAGACGCATCAGTATAGGCACGCTCCAGAGGGCCTGTTTTCCAAATATAAAAATACCCCTAGTGGGACGCATCAGTATAGGGCACGCTCCGGAGGGCCTGTTTTAAAAACATAAAAATACCCCTAGGGCACGCATCAGTATAGGCACGCTCCGGATGGCCTGTTTTCCAAATATAAAAATAGGTACCCCAAGAGACGCATCAGTACAGGGCACGCCCCTTAGGGCCTATTTTCCAAATATAAAAATACCCCTATGGGTACGCATCAGTATTGGGCACGTTCCGGAGTCGTACAGTCATATGAAAGTTAATTAATTAATATCTAATCCATTTCTGACCTTCCCTGATTTCCCCCCCCCCTCCAGCTACACCTAACCCGAACGATTTTGAAATTTTGCCAAAAAATAATCGATAATCGATATTTATCGACAAAACATGTTAATTAATAAATATTTATGATCATTAAAAACATCAATCAATTTCTGTTTGAGATCGGTTTCTGATTCCCCCCGCGGCTACACCTGATCCACCTTGTGTTGCAAGACTAAATTTGATCAAAATTGACCGATTTATTTAGTGATTATTATTTTACACAAGAACATCTAATTACTACATGCCATCTTCAGTACCTCACAAGAAACGTGTTTTTGGTCTCGGATAGGGATGCAAATGGTATGAAAAATACCAAATAGTGAATGGTATTTTCTGAACCAAATAATACCAAATAAAACCAAATAATACCAAATAGGTTTCAAAATATGTCCTAAGCAATCTGAACTAATGCAAAATATTTTGTCTCTGATTTCGTGACCTAAATCAAGCTTTACTACGTTCAGATAACCCCTGCACTACCGGAAAAGGAATTTTAACAAGCTCTATAACGTGCTGAAGCTCATGTTAACATGTCTGTCAGCTGAGACTAATCAAATAAGGGCTTTTCAGTCATACAGGAAGCATCTCCAATGTACACGGCCCAGGTTAAGAAGTTTGGATAACAGTGGAACATTCAGTTCAAACATCAATTTTAAGAATTTTGTGCTGAGATCACAGCCATATAAACAGTTTTGTTACTGTTTTAAGCAAGAAAATAGAGAAAAATGAGCTCAAATGTTGTAAAACATACCACGATCGCAAAATAATAGGCTGAATTATTAGCTGAAAGTCCAAGTAATTCTGTTATTTAAACTATTTGGTATTATTCGGTATTATTTGGTATACAAAAATACCAAATAATACCATTTCTCAAAAATACCAAATAATACCGAATAATACCAAATAATACCGGATACCATTTGCATCCCTAGCTCGGAGTCGGAACAAAACAAATCCTGTAAAACGTGCGCACCCAAATTGTAAATCTTTAACAAATATGACTGGATGCGGTATCAAATTACTGCTTTTGACCTCCATATCATTGTTTTACACACTAACACACCAGAACATCCACGACCAACAATCACTGCATGCTACCTCTCAGCAGAGATTACGCGCTCTCGTCATTATCGCCTTACTTCATCGATTATCGGCCGATTTCCCCCGGAACCCACATAGAAAACATGCTAAAATTCATACCATAATAGACGTAGGTACATTCAAGGCCAGGTCGGTAGGCCATTACCCTAGCTACAGAATAAGCACAGTTAGAAAGATTGGAATCGAAACCTCAGGACGGTGGCCCTTTTTAAACGAAAATCATCACCGTATACACGTTTGGATTTAGCTAAGAGCTTTTTTTCTAATAGAGTTGTAACTATTTGGAATGCATTGCCTACGGAAGTTGTCAATATACGCACACTCAATGGTTTTCGTATAAAGATATCTGAGTTAAAATTCGATTAATACATAAAGGGTAGGGCTTTGTAGCCGGACGAACGGCCCAGCCCACCCATCGTCCTGACTGATCTTTATTTTGGTTTACTGGACGTAGTAAACTTTACTTACTTACTTACCGTGACAAAAATAGAAAATAGAAGTTTTCTAAAGTAGGTATGGCCAATGGTTTTCAAAAATTCACGCTACAGCAAAACATTTATGCTAAAACCGCCGGTAACATGACCGGATGCGATAATTTGCGCAAAAAACCGCACTTGATTCCATGAAAAATTAGAAAAATGCGATCTAAAAACTAGAGTGCGAACAATACCTAAAAAACCCAATACCCCAATACCCAATACCAATACCTGAGACCCCCAATACCAGTTCGCACTCTACTAAAAACATCCATCTGTGAAGAACTTTTGTATGGCGCACTTGGTACCATTTCTATTTATGAGCAACAGGTTGGAATAACTGGCGCTACAAGCAAAAATTTATGGTCAAACGGCAATAGCATGACCGGATGCGATTATTTACGCAAAAAACCGCACTTAATTTCATGAAGAATTGGAGAAATGCGGGTTCAAAACAGCCGCGTGGGTCAAATCGCGTAAATTAGTGTTTATAACTTGGTCGCCGTCCCAGTGGTGGCTGATTTTCTATGGCGCGAGTTACGAAGGTGAAACCAACTTGATTGTTTAAAATCTACTAGAAATATGTGAATATTCGTCGCACAGCTAAATTAATGCGAAAAAATATGATTGCAAGTCTTGGGTACAATAAAAGCCTGAAATGGCAAAAATTCAGGGTTACAGAAACTTCAACACCGTTTGTTGGGTTAACGACAAAAAGCAGAGAGCAAATTCTTATATCATTCGAAAGCCTGAAGTCTACTGTACACGGTACCGATTGAACATCTTGCGCCCATTTTTTCACAAGAACGAGAAACATGAAAAAATCCACCAAAATGCCAATTTTCAGTAGTTAAGAAAGAATCAAATTTGTGGGGACCATGCCAATGTGCGGAAAGAAAAAAGCGGTGTTATATAGTGAAGAGGAAAGTGGAGGTCTTTACTAGTAAGGTCCTACACACAACACAACAAACACATTCAAACGCACACACACGCAACCACTCGATAACTCGATACTACAAACACTCACACAAAACTATCAAATTCTTCAATAGGTAAAGAGTTGCGCTGATTTTAAATCCGGTTGAACAAAATTTGAATCAACTCTCCTTTTAGCAGAAAATGGCCATTGAAAAACGACGAATTCAGTTTTCGAGAGGAAAATGCCCTTTAACGACCGAATTATGATTGAAAATGCATCTTATTCGATAGCTCACTCGTTAATAAATACATCACAAAAAGAGACAAAAAGGTGGGGAGAGCGACAAGGTGGCAGAGGCTGGGTGATTTTTTCCGCGCGGAGGCACCCCAAGAGGGAGGAAAAAACAGGGGGGGGGGGACGAGGGGGGGAGTCCGGCTCGGCGGCCGACCGGCTCCACACCCCACCCCCACGCATAGGATGGGGCACCGCGCCGAGGACACGAGGGAGGGATAGAGGCTGGGCGGGGAGTAGGGAGGGAGGGACCACAGGTAGTGGGGACCTCTCCCGCAGTGGAGGCCTCGGGGTTCGTTGGTGGGCTGGCTGGGGGAAGAAAGGGCGGGAGGAGGGGGGAGGAAGGAGATTATTTTCTGGAGCAATACCCTCTGGGGAAAATTTGGAGGCGGGGCGGGGCGGTAGACCTGGAACCGGTAACACAAGAAGGCGGTGGGTCGGAAGAAATGGAGGTTAAAAAAAAAAAGAAAAATTAAACAAGGCCCGATAAAACGGCTATAAGGGGAGGCCGGGGCAAGGGCCGGGGGAAGAGCGGGGGGGAGGGAGGGAGGGGGGAGGGGGCTGGGGGCCCGGGTGGGGACACGAGCCGGCCCCCGGTGAGAAGCGCCACGGGGGGCAGGGGGGGCGGGCAAGGTTGGCTAAATTTGGCGGGTTGGGGTGGTTGGGGGGTTTTAGGCCTTATTTTTACCGGCGGGAAAAAAACCCGGAATTAACCCCATATAAAGGGGGGGAAAAAACCGGAAAAAAGGGAAGGAGGGGGGGGAGAAAAAGGGGGGGAAGGTTGGGAAGGGAAGAAGGGGGGGAAAAACAAATTAGGGGAAAAAAATAGAGGAAGGTAAGGGAAGATTCGAGAAAAAAACCTCGAGAAAACTAAACAAGGGAGGGGGGGGGGGGAAAAGGGGGGGGGTGGAAGGGTGGGAAGGTCCGGGGGGCGTTGGGAGTTGGGTTAGGGAGGGGGAGGGAGGGGACAAAGAAGACGAGAGAAAAAGGAAAGTGAATCGGAAAAGCAGCTCGGCGGAACGGGGGGGGTGAGTAGGAGGGGGGGGGAGGGGGGAGGGGGGGGAGAGGTGAGGGGGGAGGTGATGGAAAGAAGTAGGGGGGTATGGGGGGGGGAGGAAGAGGGAGGGGACGGAGCGCATGGGGGGGGGGGGGGGGGGGGGGGGGGGGGGGAGCCCCCCTATTCGAGGAGGGGGGGTGGGGGGGAGGGGGGGGGGGGGGGGGAGGATGGGGGGGGTGGGCATATTGCTTCAGGTGGAGCGGGTTCCAGAGATATGTCCAAGCTCAAAGTTGGCCGAAAATGCTAAAAGTGGCCGTTTTTGGCTATTTCAGATTTCTGAGGGGATTGAAATAACTCGAGAGCAGCTCAACCGAATTGGCCTGAAATTCACATATATGGTTTAAGAATTTTGTTTTTGGGTGCATCTTTTTAAAGATAGCAGCTACCATTTTACTGTGTGAGTACCAGATGCATAGTTCGACGCATTTACTTTCAGAATCCTTGAATAACAAATTAAACAAACGGAAAAAAGAAAAAAATGCGCTACTTCGACATCCCAATCGTAGCATTCGACTCTGTCGATTGATATATCTGCCCAGGAGCATGTTATGTGTAGACATTACAATTTGCTATCGATTAAGCATAAATATTACGGTTTTCTTCCAGAAGCCCCTGACCGTGGCTCTTTTTAAACAAAAATAATTCGCTATGAAATTGGAGAATTAGCCATTTTGAGGCACGTAAATGTAACGTAGAATGGCGACACTTGCGAGAGAATAAGTAAAAAAAAATCATAGACCGTCCATAAACTTCGACGTTCAGAGAGGTGGGTGGGGGTGATTGGTTGAACGTCGGAAGGCGTCGCAGGGGTGGGGTTTGCTATCAAAAACGCGAAAGAATATTGTGTCCGCAGCTTTACATGTACAAAGGAAAACTCAACCACGTTCAAGTTTCTAACTGCCAAAATGGTAGTTGACGGTAAAAAGTTTCTTTTTTCATAGCTTCTACAGTACTGCATGTATGTAAATTTCAGTGTACATTTTTCCATGTCGGACACAGTACCAAGTTTAGTCGGGGGGGGGGGGGGGGGGGGTTATAAGCCAAAACGTCGTAGTATTTAGGGGAGGTTGTGCTGAAAACGTCGAAAAACTTCGGGAGAGGGGTGGGGGTCCAAATTTTTTTGAATTTTTGAACGTCTATTTCATGGATGGCGGCCCCATACTGCACTGTTCTACAAAAATCCGAATCGATTTTTGCCTATTTTTTAAGGTTTGGAAGATTTTCTGCAGACCGACCCAAATTCGGTCCACCTATTCTAGAGGTTTGCTTGCTCTACGAATGACCTCGTAGTACTTCTATATATTAGTGTAGTACGTTTGGTCCTGATCTGCCTGATGTTTGATTCATATAAAACGTTTATTCAAACACACATGGTGTATGAAATGAAAGGACGTAAACTGCGAAAGCTAGAGCTGGGTCTGATTGGTGTAACCCTGCGATTCAGAAAGAGGTGGTGGGCTTTACGAATCTGATTTGGTGCGTATCGTCTCTACCGTACTAATTGAAGCGGTTGAATAGTCATTGAAAAACTGCTTATGGTCGGCGCTGAGGCGTTCACAGCAGCCAATACGATCATAACCACAGGCACAGCACAACCTCAAATTCAAATGAACAAATACGCAGCAAAGAACC
>JASANB010006280.1:0-10057 GCA_030248155.1 Sabatieria punctata
ATGTATGCGTCAAACAAGAACTGTGAGATTTTTCTTGCTTGTATGTATGCGTCAAACAAGAACTGTGAGATTTTTCTTGGCAAAGCACCTGCAGGCAATGCAGAAACAGTTTCGCTCTCAAACAGATGGGTTGCAGTGTGTTCAGGTTACACTGCAGAAACTGGATAAACGTAGTGTATGTAGTAGCATCACAAAATTGGTCAGCTGAGACAGCAGTAGACAAATAGAGCGATTCTAGGTGTTCCAAATTGCTACCTCCGATTTGTTGACATCTCATGATCATCTTTGACCCGTATTTATGACTTACTTTGTGGTTTTTGTGGCAGTGGTTGCTGTTTGTTGTAGAGAATAATTAAACAGCAGAAATAGAAAAGTTTGCGCAGTTTATGCTTATAGATTTGCTGTTTGTTGTAGAGAATAATTAAACAGTAGAAAATAGAAAAGTTTGCGCAGTTTATGCTTATAGATTTTCTAGACCTGAAATGGGCCGTGCATAATAAACTGGTGTTCAAAAGTTCAAAATTTGGATCCCCACCCCTCCCAACATTTCTACGTTTTCAGCATGACCGCCCTAAAAACTCCAAAGTTTTTCGGTGACCCGCCTGAATTAAACTTGATACTGTCTCCATGAATGGAAAATGTACAATGTAAAATATGTAGTATTGTATAAAAAAAGTAAAAGCTAGTAAGTAAGTAGTAAAAGCTATGAAAAAGAAAATTTTTAAATTTTTAACAGTAAACTACCATTTTGGCAGCTAGAAAGATGAACTGGGTTGAGTTTTCCTTGAAATATAGTTGCAACAAAATCTTCTTAGGCACCTAAAAAAACGTTGACGTTTTCGATGATACCAAACCCCACACCTGCAACGTTTTTCTGACGTTCAACCGACTACCCCAGCCCCTCTCTAAACGTTGTAGTTTATGGACAGCTCCAAATAAAGATGCACCTTGTCATTTGTACAGGCTAGCTGAGCCTGAAGCATATGAGCGGAAATTGCGGAAACTCTGAGGGGCAGCGCTTGGGTCCTCTCTGAGATTTCAGGTTATCACCAACATTTGGCTCACTTGTAATCTGCTACTAGGCTAATAGGCTAGGCTAATAGGCTACTTTTGAAAGCTTAACTTTAATTTTAGCTTTCAATTTGAGAATTCAGACAAATTTTCAAAACTTTAGTTAGACAAAGCAAAAACCAATGGGCCGGGCTGGATTTTGATGCCGGGTGGATATCCCTCTGCTGAAAGGCGTGCTGGGCCTGGCCGAGCCCAAAAAAACGTGCCCATGGATGCTACCTTATTCCATGGTGGGGGGAGCATATGGACCCGGAATCGATCCATAGAACAGAAAACAACTGGCGTTAGTAAGCCATAAGCGCAACACAAGATCCACACGACTCAGACGCATTCAGCAGTGCCGTGGCGATTGCCTTTGCGCGGGTGTAGTTATTGGCTAGTTGGGCTTTGGAGCTAAAAAGTTGATATCCTGTTCTTTACATCTTGGATACTGACTCCAATAACTACACCTTTATTCATATATCCACTATTGTGATAGGGGATACTTTGCAGAGATGATGTAAATGACAGGATATCAATCTTAGCTGAGTAATGTATGTTCGGCTGAACAATATTTTGTGTGGGTTGGCTGTCAACTTTACCAGTAGAACTTCACCTGCACAGCACAAAGCAATCAACACTAAAGTGGTGTGCTGCTGACATTCCGTGCTAATGAACCGGAGTTAGAAGATTCGTGACTGTCAGGTCTGACTGAGACAGCTGCGAAGCAAGCACGAAAAGCAGACATGCAATCCATCAAACTCTTGTTTTGATGGAAAGATTGGTTTGATTGTCTCAAAGATCGTTAGTGATGAGACTTATATTTTGGTTTCTGTGCTGCTGCTTTGTCCTTCTACATTTGGCGCAATCAAGAATATTTCCTAAAGTCGACCATAAGAAAATAATGAAACGGTACGATGACGGTAACGTACTTCCCTGTTTGTCCTTTAAGCTAAAGGACAAAGCCTGGAACTTAAAGTTAATCAGGTTCGTGTTAATATGTCGAAAAAAATGCTTTTTCTTATTGTAATCTCAAACAATTGTTTTTGTATTAATCAGGTTACTTTGAAACCATAATTAGGGTTTTCAGGTTACTTTGAAGCCGTAGTTAGGGTTTTAGGTTATTTTTGAAACCCTAATCAAGGTTTTCAGGTTACTTTGAAACCCTAAACAGGGCTTATGAACTGAACTCAAATCACAAAATAAGGTTTTTCAGTAATGTTTTAACTCAAAACAGGGTTTTGCGTCTGATTTAGAACCAAAAGTAGGGTTTTATGGGCTATTTTTTAGTTCCAAAATTATTTCAAATTGAATTTTATCGCTGAGGCTCGTATTCACTATGTAGTTTCGGTGCAAAACAGTGTTGCGTTGCATTTGCTGCTTCAACATTGAGATTTTAAGGCATTCTCTTTAACCAGACCAGGTTTCAGTTTTTTAGGCATTTTTTACCCCAAAAAAACAGGGATTTTAACGGTTTTTTAGTTCAAATGGGGGTTTGAAAGCCATTTTTCGCCCCAGAATTTCAAAAAAGGTCGACAAAACCCACTTTTTACCAAAAAAGATTTTACAAAATTTACCAAACAAAACCCATTCTTGAACCCAAAAAAAGGTTGTAAAACTCACTTTGGGCTTGGTCCCAAAAGACACTAAAAGTCCTTTGAGCATAAGTTGTTTTTTTTCCATATATTGACACACTGATTCAGTTTTGTCAGCACAAACATACAATACATGTAACAGAGGGGTCTGGGAGGTCTGCACCCCACCCGACTGAGGCCAGACCTGCAGGATCCCGCCAAAGACGATTTTTCCGACCCCCCTCTGATTTTTCTGGCAAGTAATTTTTTTAGCAAATTTTTGCCATTTTTTACAATTTCAGACACAAAAATGCATACCTGAAAAACCCAATACCCAATCCCAATAGCTTAGACCCCCAATACCCAATACCTGCGTAGCTGAGCCAAAAATTGCATTTCAATGAACAGGTACATTCCAGTGGTGTACACAGGATTTCTTCCACAGGGATTAAAATTTCGAAGAGGCCTGGTTGGGCCATTGTGCATTCCGATTTCGATTTTTGAGCGTTTTTTGTGCCCAACCTCCCTCCCACAATTTTGGCTCAGACCCCCCCCGGCCGGCGCCAGCGTCAGACACACCCCCAACCCCTTCGGCAGATGACGTGTTACATCTATGGGTATTGGGGCATAAAATACCCAATACCAATACAGTCATTCTCGTAATCGGTGTATCGGTTCGCCCGGACAAGATATGCAGTCCCTCCCCTGTATGGGAAAGAAAGGTATGGCAAAGTGATTCTTAATCCATTTGGTTAATTGGACAAATACCTGGAAAACACCCCAATACACCCAATACCAGTTGGCACTCTACTTGCAAGTAATTTTTCTAGCAAGTTTTTCCTTTTTTTGCAATTTCAGTCACAAAAATTGCCAAAATCGCCTGTAAAACAGCACTTTTTAGTTGTATTTCAGCCCAAATTAGCGATTTTTTGACGATTTTTAGCTGAAAAATAGCGATTTTTTTCGATTTTGAGCGTTTTTAGTGCCCAACCCCCTTACAAAATTTGAGCTCAGACCGACCGGTGAGCGATGAGCCGGCGCCAGACCCCCGTCCCCCTCCCCCTACTGCGGATAACCTGTTACATGTATGGGGGATGGTAAGCCAAAAAGTCCGATTTTTTACTAAAATCAATGTTTCTGGGCTTACATATTTTTCGCTAAATGCTAAAAAAGGTTAAAATGTGCTATTCTCGGGATAGGTTCGGTTCGTCGACTTCGGTTCGTCGACGCTCTATTCGTCGACTTCCGTTCGTCGACGCTCCGTTCGTCGACTGTTCGGTTGGTCGACGCTCGGTTCGTCGACTGTTCGATTCGTTGACGCTCTGTTCGTCGAATTAAAATTTATTCACTTGGCCTGTAATCGTCCGGCCGGCCTCTAATTGTTCGGCCTAGCGCAAATCACTTAAGGGGCCCTCCATAAACTACGACGTTCAGAGAGGGGGGGTGGGGGTACCCCGAAAAACGTGGCAGAACGTCGGAGGGGGGGTGGGGGGTTGAGACAAAACGTTGACGTATTTTTGGCCTTTTTTGGTAAGGTTTGATGATTGCAGAATAAGCAAGAGTGCACAGAAAGTCAAACGGTTTTTTGACACATTTTTGTAGTTGTACAACATACAGTATGTTAGCGTGATTTGCACAGGTTGTGCAAAAAAAGCAACCCAGCAGATTTTTTACTGTAGCAACTAGAGTGCGAACTGGTATTGGGTATTGGGTATTGGGTGTATTGGGGTGTTTTCCAGGTATTGGGTATTGGGGTTTTTACCCCCAATACCCAATACTGAATTGGGTAATTAAAAATAGAGAAAAATCGATGTTGACCTGAAAAATTGATCTGAAAAAATCGAAAAAGTTGATCGATGATTCGGTTTAGTAAGCTGTTTTCGCGTTAAGGAGCCGTCCATAACCGACGTCATTCCAAAATCCCGATTTTTCGGACCGCCCTCCCCCCAAATCGCCTTGCGTCGTTTCTAGGGGACCCCTCCCCTAAGACGACGTCGTTTTCGTTTACCTTCCCCCGATAAATGTGCAGTACATACGGAACTGTCATGTTTTCTTGTTAGCATACTGCGCAATCAATAGAATAAATCCCTACAACCACTCTGGGAAGCTTTTCTGCATTGTAGAAACCATACATGTAACAGGTCATCCGCCGATGGGGGGAGGGGGGGTTGGGGGGGGTCTGGCGCCGGCCGGGGGGGGGGTCTGAGCCAAAATTTTGGGGGAGGGGGGTGGGCACTAAAAAAACGCTCAAAAATCGAAAAAATCGCAATTTTTTGGCTAGAAATTGCCAAAAATCGCTAATTTGGGCTGAAATACAGCTAAAAAGTGCTGTTTTGCAGGCGATTTTGGCAATTTTTGTGTGTGAAATTGTAAAAAATTGCAAAAATTTGCTCGAAAATTTACTTGCCAGAAAAGTCGGAGGGGGGGGGTCGGTGAAATCGTCTCGGGGGGGGGGGGGGGGGGCCCCAACCGGGGGGTCTGGCCTATTTCGGGTGGGGGGCAGACCCCCCCAGACCCCCCTGTTACATGTATGGTAGAAACCTCTGACAGAATGTACTTAAATTGAAAACAATACAATCAAAGTTCCTTAAAATTCCGAAAAAAGCGTCGCATTTCGGCCCAGCCCCTCCCCCTCTGGAATGTCGTCATTTATGGACGGCCTAATCAACTAAACGTTAGTAGAATTTCCTAAAGTATACGCTTTTCTAAGCGCTACACACACCAGTAATTAATTTCTCTGCTCATCTAAAATAAAAATGGTGACATTTCTAAAGTCACCGTAACGTACTAGCACCGTACCCATGGCTATTGCGGTGGTGCACACAATTTTCGGCCGAGCTAGGAAAAAAATCGCCGGAAGTAGAAACACGACTGAATTATGAAGTATGTACCAAACAAAACTGCTAATTTCTGCTAAGTTTACGCCTAAAACGGCTTCTAAATGCTTTCTGAAAGGCTAATTTTTCAAAATTTTCTCGCCCTGCTTGGGCAGCGGCCCAACCAGCCTCTTAAAAATTTTAATTGCAGTGCCAGAAATTTTGTGTACACAAATAGAATGTACCTGTTCAATAAATGTTTTTTTTCCAGGGGGGGGGGGGTGGGGGGGGTGGTGGGGTGGGGGGGTGGGGGGTTTGGGTTTTTTGGGTGTAGCAACCGTAAATCCCAACCGATTTGAATCAATCTTTTTTGAATGAAAGACAAATAAATTATCGATTGGTGGAGTTTTCCTTAAGATGCTCTTGCTTGGTTCTCAAGATATTTGCCCTCAAATTTGAAACACTGATTTTGGCAATGAACAAGAGTGATTAAACAACCCAGCAGATTTTTTACTGTGGCAACCGCAAATCTCAACCGATTTGAATGACTCTTTTTTAAATGAAAGTTAAATAAATTCTTGAAAGATTTGTGAAACTAACTGGTAAATACGTATGTGCACAGGCATAAATTTTTCTATTATTCATTTGTGATTGCGCAGTCAGAAAAGCAGCTTCAGATTTTGAACGAAAATTCGAAAATTTTATTTCGGGGGGGGGGGCCTCCCAAACGTCGAAATTTTTATGGGGGGTGATGATGAAAACGTCGTCGTCGTAGTTTATGGACGGCCCCTAATAGCTCATTGGCCAAACCAAAAATGACCGGAGGAGGGTAACGGCCACCATAATTATTTATTAACATACACATAGGTAGAATCACGAGCACTTTGGCTGTGTCAGCAGAATAGTTGTGATGCACGGAAACGCGATCAACCTAAATTAATAGTGTAATCGAAGGAACTGCAGATTTCTAGGCAGCGCGTGCAGGTATTTAAGGAAGGCTACGGTATGACTGCAAGCAATGCGCTTTCTTAGATCATTGATGAGGCTTTGTGACCGCTGACCGACATGACCCCCGTTTGACTGACAGCTCCGGATCAATTAGTAATACTGGTTGTATAAACCAGGCCTAGGGCAATAGGACAAATGCCACCAAGCCAAATCAACATTAATCTACAAGAAATAATAATGCTACTGTCAGTCATGTAAAGGCTGTCCATACAAAAATGTTTGTAGCTCAAGGTAACCAGAAAATATTTAGAAGGATCAATGTAACAGGCGGTCGTTTGTCTCCACATACACAGACGTCAAGGACGAACGCCGTAGCGGTGCGCTTCGCTAGCACAGTATCCATAGCACTTCCCTCTAGCGACTTCGTGAATTACGGCATTCGATGGCCGGTCATTCATGGCCGGCCGTTTGCCTCCGGTCATTTTTAGTTCGCCTAATGAGCTATTGACCCGCACTACGTCGGACAATTAGATGCCGGCCGGACGACTACAGGCCAAGGGAATAAATTTTAATTCGACGAACCGACCGTCGACGAACCGAACAGTCGACCAACGGAACAGTCGACGAACAGAGCATCAACGAACTGAAGTCGACGAACGGAGCGTCGATGAACCGAAGTCGACGAACCGAACCCAACTCGCTATTCTCACCTCATTTACACCTAATCTAGTCATATTTTATCATATTTTTCTATACAAAATTCTTCCTAAAAATTCCTGATGGGGATAGCGGCGGCCTGAGTGGGGGTAGGTCAGACCCTGATGGGGAGTCAACCCCTCAGCCCCCCTTTGCCCATGTCTGCTTTGAAGACTATCAGCTTCTAACATTTAGGTTGAAGCCTTACTGTGCAGCATGGTCGTGTCTACTCAAACACCTGCACGACTCATCTCTTATAAACCACACAGCACTGTACCAACAGTGCAGTGCAGATGGGAAATATCGACCAGCTGATGCGCGACACCTGAAGCAATATGAACAGGGCAAACTGAGCAAATCAGTACTGACCTCTCAATTTCAGTACCAATATACATTTGCCTGCGACAGTCACACCTGTTCTGCAGTAGGGTTTGCAAAATCCATGGGCATATGGGTAAGCAACAGGATACAAAGGTCTATTGCATTCACAAGAGGTGGTTTCTGCCATAAAGCACTGAATGCGGACTACTGTATCTGGCGTGGGCGCGCAATTTTTTTCAAGTTTTTGTTTGGCTTCTTTGCACTTCCCACCAGCATAGGCGCAAACATCGTCAATCTTGGAATACTCAACAACATGCTTTCAGCAGCAGAAACAGGGACTGCATTGCGTTTGCACCGCATGGAAATTATCACTGATTTAATCCTTAATGTAATCACATGCATCAGCGACTGTTTTATGTTGGTCACCGGTGTCAGTCTCTGGCTGGGCCTCTGCTCTGCAACTAATCTGATCACTCTGGATCGAACTTTCTTTGCGTTGCAGATGTGTGTCAGCATGTTGAACCAGTGTTTCTTGGCTGCAATAACTATGGACCGGTTCCATGCTGTGGCCTATCCAGTTAGTTACATATCGTATGAACACAAGAAACGAGCAAGAAACTGGATAGTTAGCATGCTGCTTTTGTTGGCTGTTCTCTACTCACCGTTTCTCCTTGCATCCACCTTTCGTGGACACTTTTTTTACTTTAATTTTAACGGCACAGCCTTGTGGCGTCTTGTATCACAATGGCTCAAAGCCAAACCGACCTGGAGTCTTGGTTATCGTACCATTCCCTTGGTACCACTGGCATTGCAAGTGGTTTTTGGTGTTCTGATCTACTGGAAACTCCAGCAACGTGCAAGAAAAACAGAATATGGTAGAAACTGGACACAGGGTGTGAATGAAAAAAAGCGCAAACAAAAAGACCGATGTTGGCTCCTGTTCGGGACAGTTGGTCTTAATCTGCTTACAAGCATGATAAGCTTTGGCATGAATGGCCTCAAAGAAGGCGTAATCCCAGCTTATGGGACCCCACAAAACAAAGACTGGAAACAACACTTAGTCTACATACTTGACCCTGTCCTGATTTATTTTAATGGTTCTGGGGCTGTCCTATTGCATGTGATCTTGATTCGTTCTTATCGCACTGCGTTTTTCCAACGGAATCCGTGTGGGTTGGGACGATTCTTTGCATGATATCTGACTTTGTGCTGTATCTTAGAAGTGTTTTTAAGACAGACTTCATAAGTCATTGTCCTTACTACTGTTGGCAAGTCCGATAGAACCTAGATCTATTAATTGGCTTTTAACCTGAAATTCATTTTCTTGAACCTGAACCTGAAATATTTTATTTGAACTTGACGTGAACCTGTCCCGTTTTATTGGACTTGCTTTAATAGGTTGAAATTTTGAGTGCAATTTTAGGCAAAATTCCTTAAATTTGCGGTTCGATAGCACAGAAATTTAACAGTTTCATATTTATATACATTTTTTCAAACTGAAAATGTCAGAACCGAACGTACTACCCCATAAAAAGTCTAATCTGGGTCAGTGGACACGCTTATAGGGCTCAGAAAAGTTGCAAGCAGTGCAAAATTCTACAATTTTTGATAATATCAGTGGACCTGAACCTGAACACCTATTGTCATACATGTAACAGGGGGTATGGGGGGTTTGCCCCCCACCCGACTTAGGCCAGACCCCCCTGGATGGGGACACCCCCCCTCCCCCCGAGACGATTTCACCGACCCCCCCCTCCGATTTTTCTGGCAAGTAAATTTTCGAGCAAATTTTTGCAATTTTTTTACAATTTCACACAAAAATTGCCAAAATCGCCTGTAAACCGCACTTTTTAGCTGTATTTCAGCCCAAATTAGCGATTTTTGGCAATATTTAGCCAAAAAATAGCGATTTATTCGATTTTTGAGCGTTTTTTAGTGCCCACCCCCTCCCCCAAAATTTTGACTCAGACCCCCCCGGCCAGCGCCAGACCCCCTCCTGCCACCCCCCCTCCCCCATCGGCGGATGACCTGTTACATGTATGCCTATTGTCCAGGTTATTTAGAAGATGGATTTGAAACTGAAATTTCGATGTTGGACTTGACTTGAACCTGAACCTGATTTTAGCCCCGGACTTTCCAACAGTACATTCACTTACTTTTTCTTACACATTCCTTGCTGACTGAACTATTTAGACGGGCAGTTGTTGTAACATGAATCAGTCAGGCACTTAACGCCGTTTATGGTACCGGCACCATATATGGTACTATCATCATGTATGGTACCACCACAGGCCCCGAACGTGGGGGTACCAGTACCATATATGGTGCCGGTACCGTAAACGGCGTTAAGGGGGCGTGCAAAAATTACGTAATGGTATTTTTGCCCATTTTCGGACCCCCCTCCCCCCGGATGGATAATCCCCCGTAATAATTTTCTGACCCCCCTCCCCTAATTACGTAATAATTTGGCTACCCCCCCCCCGAAATTTCAATTTTTTGAAGCGATAGAGCCCAAATTTTTTAGCTCAATTCCATGTAAAATGACGTTTTTAATAAAGTAACATCTGTATACAGTAACAGTTGATAATTTTCTTCGTTTTCTTTATTGATGAGCTACAACTGCATACAGTACATGTACGCATAGGGGGCGTG